>ML796590.1:286770-358518 GCA_009831015.1 Picea engelmannii
TTCATTTTGCCTTTCTCTTGCTAGGACGTGAGGGTTTGTGAGATAAAGGGTATCTCCCAAACCCTAGGACGTGGGGTAGGGCTTGCTTGCTTGTCTTTTGGTTTGCTTGTTTCTCTTTCTCCCTTTGCTTGCTTCTTGGCTTGCTTGTTTCTTTCCTCAATAATTTCTTAATAAACAAGATAATTAATTACCTACCTTGTTGGGAGAGGAATACCCCAAAAGGTTAGGTTAGAGTTTTTAACATGTGATTAATGATCTAAATGCTATAATGTTCTAATATCTTAGATCTAGATCTAATACACTTAATAACATTCTAGCTTAAGCCAATTGGGCACCTAAATCAACTTATTGAGATCTCATGCATGCTTAGTTCTACAAATGTTTATTTTTATGTCTCATGCTTAGATCTATGAACTAAATGCTTAACTAAGTGAATGGTGTTTTGTTTATTTCATAGATCTTTTGATGCCATATGCTTGGAGTAATTTCTTTCTTTTAAGTTGATAAGTAGGCACACATAAATCTTCTTCTCTATCACACTTGATGCTCTTATTTAAATGCTATTGAACATGGTATAAGTGTGATTGTGTATCTTTTATTGGTTGGCAAGTTGTTCTTGCCTTTTGTTATTTATTTCAAGCTATCTCTAGTGTGCATTTTAGTGACATATACATGTGTTAATGCTCTTGATCTTGTAACTTAAACAACACATTTATAAGGCCAAAGTGAGTTTCGGCCAAGTCACTAAATCACCTTTAAAAAGTGTTATAGAATCTTTAAAACACTCTAAAACCCACTTAAAAGTCTACCTAATCCATATATATACTTAATAAACTATTTAGGGTACCTTATACCACCATCTTCAACATCTAAAACGGGTTTGAGGAAAACAACGGAGGGTGTAGGCAAGAGACTGTCTCACGGCACACATGATGTGTCCTTTCCGGGAAGTACTCATTCTTTAGGGCTGGCTGGTTCTGCTAGGGTTGGCTTCGTTGCCACACTATCTTGAGCATCCAGCAGCTATTTGGCAATAGGAGGAGGAGGCTTTGGTGAAAGCTTAATAAAATTTGATAATCGAAAGAAAGCTCAACAACTTAACCTGGGACTTAACTCTTTAAAAATACTTGTGGGTTTAATAATTAAGAGTGGTTGGTCTTCATCTCTAATACTTGTGCTTATCTTTTCTTCTTCTTAATGTATTGATGATGATGATCTTGACGCTTTGATGATAATGTGATGTGATGCTTTAATCTCTTGATACCCTGCACAAACACAAATAGATAATTGGTTAGCTTCTTGTTATAATTTATCATTCTTTAGATTGTAAATCTTGTAACTATTTTGAGTTTAATTATTCTTTGTAAGTAATATTGTAATCTACTTGTAACGAACAACCCTTAACTTAGTTGACGCCAAGCCCAATCTTTAGGCATTAGTCTTAGTTGCCCTAGGAAAAGGTTTGCTTTACATGTTAACCCTTGCACCTTGCATTGTTGCCTTAGCATCTTAGGTTAGAATCCCCCAAACCTTGTAAATAATTAAAACTAACTCCTAGAACTTAACTCTAAAACTAATCTAGAAACTAGGAACTACCCCCCTTGGCTTCCCTAGAAGTGAGCCTAGACGGAAGAGGTTCCGGTCAAAGTGGCAGCGTGGGCTGTGAACTTAGGCATTGTGCCTCCAAGGACACACTAAGTGAGCCGGACTCAGCTCACGTTTGCAAGTGTGTATAAGGACGACAACAAGAACTTATAATAATCTTTAAGTAGCTTTGTCAATGGGTGATTTCTCATCTTACCATTCGATTAATCCATGGTAACCAGACTTGGCTAACGACTCAGTGAGTTCGGAGAGTAAGAGGACAACTTGGACTTAATAAGAATTCTCTCTCTCTCTATATTTTTGAACCCAATTTTTTCTCCATTAATATGAAATAGAATATTTGTATTGCAAACTAACAATAAAAACTTGCTATAAATTCCAAACTACATATCTGAAATCATGATAGAGTACAATGTACACACTACAAAACACCATGGATGATGGACGATGACATGAAGGAAAATCGTTAATGTTGATGTGTAAGGACTTAGGAATGGGAAGCCTCTACCCCTGATGCTGACGCTTCAGTACAGGCTGATGTTAGATCCACCTCATCCACCTTGATCGCTTGATCATCACCACTTCCTGCAGTGTACTGTAGACAACTTTATGTTTTTGCTTCTCCTTGCTAAGTGCCTTTAAAAAAAAATTAACTGCTGATTCATTCAAACATTCTACAATATCTTGGCTCCAATACATGTGGCCTTTGTACAGTCTTCGTTAAGGGTTTGATTATCAAATAATGCCAACTACTTTTGGATATATAACGATATACTACTTCAATACGCTACATTTTTTCATTTTCAAAAATATGCAGCTGCTTGGTGTTATTGTAGAATTTGTTGTATATTGGTTAACAATCTGACTTGGCTTCTGTCTAAGCGACTATCAACGAATTAGCATTGCACGGTCTTATCTAGTAGTTTAGAACCTGTGGAAGCATATTACTTTGTTTAAACTCTACCATCYTCAGCCTAGCGAAGGAGATATTCAATGAGGTTAGGAACCTTTGGCATTGAAAATATAATCATAACTAATCATCCAACTTTTCAGCATCGATTTTTCCAGCATATTTGGCCTCAACTTTAAATGTACTGTCATATGAATGAGAGRTTTGTGTAGGTATTGATGCTAAGATGGACGGGTTCAAACCCATACTTTCAACCATATAAAGTAATTTGGATACCTCCTTCAAGACATTAGGCTATTTCCGTGGAGAGACATAAGGATCATTTGACTGGAATACTGCTGTCTACTCTATTAGAATATGGAGTTCCTTTAAGACTTCTTTTAGGAGGTTTAATCTCATTTTGAAGGAAGCGTTTCTTGCTCCGTCTCTAGTAGTATATGTTCTTGAGGTTTTCTCTCCCTGGTTATTATAAATTCATCTAGTTACTCTCCTCTGACTTTATGCTGCCTTATTTTACGGATTATGGATCATCAACCATCAGGCTTTGCTGACTTTGAATATTTCAAGGTACCTGAACAACACTTGCCACTGATACCAAATAATGTGAAACGTTTTGCCTTAAGACTGTTCTTAAAGCAAATGTTTCAACTTCCTTTGCACTAAGCTTTTGTATTCACAATGACTCAAATAAACAACATTTAATTTAAATATAATGAATTAACAAATATAATGTACATATGAACTAAATGAATGTTTCAATTTTCTTTGAATTAAGCTTTTGTATTCACAATATTTCACAAAACAACATTTGATTTAAATATGGTGAATTAACCTACATAAGCACATGCAAAGAACACTACTCAAAGAATCTTTGTAAAACAATACTTTATAATAGTTTATATTACAAAGTAAAACACATTTATAGATGCCCTATTCACAATAACTCAAATAAACAACATTTAATTTAAATATAATGAAGTAACAAATATAATGTATATACGAACTAAATGTTTCAACTTTCTTTGAACTAAGCTTTTGTATTCACAATATTTCACAAAACAACATTATATATACAATATTTCACAAAACAACATTTGATTTAAATATGGCGAATTAACATACACATAAGCACATGCAAATAAGATTACCCAAGGAATCTTTGTAAAACATTACTTTATAATAGTTTATATTACAAAGTAAAGCACATTTATAGATGCCCCCATGGACTAAAAATTCAAAATCATTGCTCCCTCTAATTTGGTCCTCTTTTTAAATAGTTTATATTACAAACTAAAACATATTTATGGATGCCCCATGGACCCAAAATTCCAAGCCATTGCTCCCTCTACTTTGATTTGTTCTAAAAAAGAAAATATTACATATTTATACAAGCGTTTTGTTGTTAGAATGAAATCTTAATAGATAGAGATGTTAGAAGCCTAAATGTTTGGGTTGTGTGGCATCTTATTGCACAATTTTCGGGTTTTATAGCTCTCTTTGACTCTCCAGGGTTTGCATCTTTTTTCCATAATCTAGAGGGCTGCAATGTAAAATTATCTAGACCACGATGACAGATTTTGTATTCAAAGAATCTCCCAAAACCATAGGTAACTTTAAGTCTTGCAACCTATCAAAACCATAATCTTTGAACACTAGAAACTGAGACTTGAAACAAACTGCAGAAAATATATAACAGAGTTCTCAGAGGTCTGTCCTGTTAACACACAAGCTCACTCCCAAAGATGAAAAGTTCTAACACCTAGATGGAGACGTACAACTAGGAGGATGGCCATTGTCACTTCACCATCTCTCCTTCACACTTTAGACAAAGGTAAACCTAAGTCAAGGGGGGCTTCCCTATGATTGCTAGTCTCACTTCTTGTAGTATGCAATGTGAGTAAATGAAGCCTAACAACATGAATGAATGGAAATGGGAAAATTTAGAACTGATGGGTTTGGAGATGATGGATGGAAAGGAAAATCCAATGCCTTGTTATTTGGGCTATGGAGTCATGGAGTGTTCTACTAAAGGTTAACAAGCAAGATATAACAAGGTGTAGAAAGGAAAGGGCCTCACAAAGGAGCTCCACAATCCAAACTAAAGGTGCAAATATTTAAACCTTCAGTTGCCAAGGGAGGTCTAAGGTTTTAAAACAATCTTCTCTCCAAGGGGAGGCACAAGCTTCACTCACAAAGGGAGGTATAACACATCAACTTCTCTCAAGACAAGATTCTTCCCAATTCTAGGTTTTGTCCATCCAACCTACAATACAAGCTTACTAGAGATGCGTTTAGAACAATTCCACCACATAAGATTGCACAAATATAACTACACAATCTTACACAACAAGGTTACCTTCATTTCACAAGCTTGGAGCAAGTTCTCCCATAGACATTCTATTCGAAATCCATGTTACAAATGGAGAGAGCAAACTTTTATATAGGTTTTAGCTCAACTCCTCTATAATAAAATATTATTTTCCCAAAAAAACAACTAGCTATGAGGGCGAATTAGGTCAAGAGCCCATATAAAAGTGCTTGGATACAATGTTCTAGATGATTCTAGTGCCACATGCCACCTTCTTCCATCCTCATCTTCATGCACACGCAAAATTTGGATGCCATTTGTCCTCCTCATGTGCATGGTGCTCTCCAAGAGATATCTAACTCAATGAAATCAAGAAAATTGCTTGGTTAATGAGATAGGGCGCTCTCCTAGATGAGTGCATGGATGCCAAGTGTAAAAGCCTCTTCATGAGGGCACTCTCCAACAAATAACCACTTGGTCAAATGAGTGGAACGAATTTGAGTGGTTTGCATGTGTCTTTAAAGATTCAAGGATGAAGGCATTCTTCTAGATATGCATGAAAATGCCAAGTGTCTTCATTAATTAACTCCTTTAAAATATTTTTTAATCAAGAAACCAACAAAATAACTCATTTAGTATGTGCACCCTTGAAATTTGTGTAATGGTCCAAGTTACAAGTCACTTCACATGTGTGTAAAGGTGTGAATAAGGTCAAATAAGTCCTCATAGTAGGGCACACCATCTAGTAGCCTAGGGAGGCATGTGATGAGGTGGAAATGATGATGTGGAAGGCCTAAAACCTAGGTCACATGCATAAGAAGCCTTTAGTCAAACATGAAAACCAATTAAATCCTCAAAATTTGGGTCAAAAGGATAAAGATGTGTCATGAAAAGACATGTGAATAAGGATATTATGAGGCTAGGGAGAATTGGCTTTTTATGTGTTGCTTCAACATATATGCCAAAGGGGGAAATACTAACTTAAGTTGTGTACTCCATGGACAAAAGTTAAGTTCCCTAATGAATAATTATGAATTAAACTTGGGGAATTTAGTCTCAATGGAGAATTATAACGTTTGAACATTAATAGGCTCGCGCATCACCTCAATACATGTCAAAAGGGGAAGTGCCTAGTCTCATGTGTACCACATAGACTTTAAGTCCCAACTCCCAGTGGCCAATTAGAAAGTCAAACTTAAGTAAAACATCTAAATGAAGAATTAAAACAACAAAGTGCTAATTGACCAATACTTAGTCACTCAACCTAATGTTTAGGATTTTAATTTTAATTTTAATATCCTAAAGTAATTATGTGTGTTCACATTGAAAAAAGTGAAAATATAAGAATTTAGGAGTTATTATAAGGCAAGACTTAGGGGTTTTAAGCAAATTATGCCATGCACCTCCTAGTAGATGGGATGAAGTGGAAAGTAAGTGTTAATGTGGATTGTACCTAGGGAAAAGGTAGAAATATGATGTGATACACAAATCTCCTAGGAAAAATGGCAAATTGATGAAATGGTTTCCACCTAGGAAAAAAGTGATAATAATTTGTGACAAGAAAATCACCACAGTGAAATAATGAGATGTGATGAAATATGGATAGACTAACTAGGAAAGTACACCACCATGCTAGAGGACATGAACACAAAGTGAAAGTGACTAGAACGTGACCATGTGACCACCATGATGTAGAAAAAGATGTACAATTGAAACAAGCTTCATCAACATTCCAACCTTTTGAAGGCTAGAATCACACCACCAATCTGTATAAAACCATTTACCACTTATGTCAACATGAGGCGTAACATTTGGCTCCTACTTGGGGACATGTACTCTTAGGAGAATAGTGTATGAGAACCCTAGAATCTCTAGTTATACCCTCTTGACAAGAAGGAAGAAAGAAAAAGGCCATTGTAAAGTATGTTCTAAGTCTCATCCTCAAACACCACATCCAAACTTATTACAATTTCATCAAAATTGGCTTTATAAGTAAGGCATAAACCAACAATGCCAAAACACATGAAATGAAATGCTCATAATAGAGAGCTTATTTCTCTACTCTAATGTTTTCAAAAACTTATTTTCCCTACACCTACTCTACTTGGTACATGCAAATGAAGTGCTAGGTGTAATCATAGATCTAATGGAACTATGTGCTCATTACGTCAATACTACTATGTTTTCCTTTATGTTTGATCATAGGCCAACATAAAAAAATGTTCATCACCATAAACACATGAGCTGGAAAATACATAATAGAATGGCTACAATAACATGTGACATGATGGGCATGGTAGCCAATACAAAAATATGAATAAGAATGGCAAGCATGATCCAACACATGCCATCTCAATCCATTGTTGAAGGGAGCTGATATATGGTCCTGAAAATGAATGTGGCAATGCCTCATCAATCTGCAAAAAAATGTGTATGCCTCTTTAAAAGCAAATTTTCATGTAGATCACAATTTACACCTTCAAGCAAATGAGGTGTGGGCAGGTTCAACACTAATCCATCTTCAATCAAGCATGAGGCTGAAGTATGAATGCAAATTTCATGACTAGAAGAAGGTTGGTAATCACTATTACAAATATGACGTAGAAAAATATGTTGTCCTAATCAATTTCTAGCATTAAATATCAAATTTCCAGCCACATCTTCATGTGAAAATACCAAAAAACTCCGAGCATAACAAGGCTGGAAAATTTCTGCACTTTTTATATCCCAAATCTGGTTTTTTTTGAGTTATTTACTTCATAATTTTGGGTGTGGCAATTATGAGCTAAGTGTAAATCTGAAATGCATGAAGGGATATATGGCTTGAAAATTTCTGAACTTAACCCATGTTTACCAACATTGCAAAGTTGCAAAATATCTGTATGTTTAGGATTCAAAATTTGCTCTACTTATGCCCCAAATTTGCATTATTAGTGCATATAAGTGGTTGAAAATGACCATTACATATTTCTGAATTTGATTCTATTTTATGAGGCCATCCAAAGTTTTAAAATCTGCATTAATGGATTCATAAATTTAAGAATGTCACGGCTTACCAAATCAAAATTTCCCTCATGCTCTTGATCTTCAATGGGATGATGAAATGGCTCTTCATATTCACTTTCAACTTGCTCCAGGCCTTCATATTCTTGGTGTTCATATGCTTGATCTTCAAGAGGTGGCTCTTGATCTTCACACTTGAAATCTTGAGCTAATTTCTCATCTTCTTATAGGGATGCCATGACTTCTTCAAAAACATCTTCAAACCTTTGCAGGTGAGGACCCTAACATTTGAAGAAAAATTTCATAAAATCTAAAAAAATGATATTTTCCTAGGACTAGTACAATGCTTAACCCAAGATTTTTGATCTTACTCCAAAGAAAATATAAATGGCACAATGAGGACATCCTCATGTATTACATTGAGCTTTGATGCATACTTAAAAAATAATACAACATATTGAATAGCATGATAATAAACACCATATAACTTTGGAACATTTTCATCTTGCTCTAGAGGGAGTTTATTTAGATATCCCACAATTTGTTTTAGATCAAAGCAATGAACGATCTCATGAAACTCCCATGTATCCATTTTTATATTACATACAACTCTTTAATATTATTCAATATGAAGTATCAACTATGAAAAATTTGTAAGATATACCTTCATACTTAAATCTGAAAATGTGTGGAGTTGCCCACGGTGAGTTCTTCAAATTTTTATTTGTTGTCCTCACCTCCAAAATGAATAAGCCTTCATAAGTGGAGTCACCAAGATGAGAATAAAATATTCAATAAAAACCAAGATGTAGCCAATCTACAAGATCCGAGAAATGGACTTTATTCTCAATAATGTCGCCAAATGTTAACACACAATCTCACACCCAAAGATGAAAAGTTCTAACACCTAGATGGAGACATGCGTAAGTAGGAGGATGGCTATTGTCACCTCACCATCACTTCTATACACTTTAGACAAAAATAAACTTGAGTCAAGGGGGGCTTCCCTATGGTTGCTAGGCTCACTTCTCGTAGTATTAAATGGGAGTAAAGGAAGCCTAACAACTTGAACAAATCGAAATGGGAAAATTCAGAAATGATGGGCTTGGAGATGATGGATGGAAGGGGAAATCTAGCACTTTGTTATTTGTGCTATTTAGTTATGGATGCAATATATGAGGGTGTTTTACTAAATCTTCGCAAGCAAGATATAACAAGGTGTAGAAAGGAAAGGGCCTCACAAATGAACTCCACAATCCAAACTTAAGGTGGGGATATTTAAACCTTCACTCGCCGAGGGAGGTCTAAGGTTTTAAAACAATCTTCTCTCCAAGGGGAGGCACAAGCTTCACTCACAAAGGGAGGTCACACACTTCAACTCCTCTCCTTAAGACAATATTCTTCCCAACTTCATATTTTTTCAATTCAACCTGTAATACAAGCTTACTAGAGAAGCGCCTAGAACAATTCTACCACACATATAAGGTTTGTGCAAATATAACTACACAACTTTACACAACAAGGTTACCTTCATTCCACAAGCTTGGAGCAAGTTCTCCTATTGATATTCTATTACATATCCATGTTACAAATGGAGAGCAAACCTTTCTATAGGTTTTAACTCAACTCTCCTCTATAATAAAATATTATTTTCCTAAGAAAACAACTACCTATAAGGGCGAATTAGGTCAAGAGTCCATAGAAAAGTTCTTGGATACAATGTTCTAGATGATTCTAGTGCCACATGCCACCTTTTTCCATACTTTCTTCATGCAAAGGAAAAATATGGATGCCATTTGTCCTCCTCATGTGCATGGCACTCTCCAAGAGATAACTAAATAAAATAATGAAAATTGCTTGGTCACTGAGGTAGGGCATTCTCCTAGATGAGTGCATGGATTCCAAGCGTATAAGCCTCTTCATGAGGGTGATCTCCATCAAATAACTTCTTCCAAACAATAATATTGCTTGGTCAAACGAGTGTGGCAAATTTGAGTGGTTTTCCATGTGTAAAGCTCCAAGGATCAAGGCATTCTTCTAGATATGCATGAAAATACCAAGTGTCTTCATTAATTAATTCATCTAGAATCTTTTACTAGGAAATCAACAAAGTAACTCCTTTAGCATGTGCGCCCTTGAAATTTGTGCAATGCTCCAAGTTACAAGTAACTTCACATGTGTGTAAAGGTGTGAACAAGGTCAAATAAGTCCTTATAGTGGGGTGCACCATCTAATAGCCTAGGGAGGCATGTGATAATGTGGAAGGACTAAAACCTAGGGCACACAGATAAGAAGCCTCTCGTCAAACATGAAGACCAAATAAATCCTCAAAACTTATGTCAAAAGCATAAATATGTGTCATTAAAAAGTTATCATGTGTGAATAAGGATATTATGAGGCTAGGGCGTATTGACTTTTTATGTGTTGTCTCAACATGTGTGCTGAAGGGGGGAGTACTAACTTAAGTTGTACCCCATGGACATAAAGTCAAGTTCCCTAGTGAATAATTAGGAATAAAATTCGGGGAAGATAAACACAATGGATAATTATAACATTTGAGCATCAATAGGCTAGTGTATCACTTAAATACATGTCAAAAGGGGCACTGCCCAGTCTCATGTGTACCACATGGACTTTAAGTAACAACTCCTAGTGACCAATAATAATGTAAAACTAAGGGAAAAAGTCTCAACGAAGAATTAAAACAATAAAGTGCTAATAGACCAATACTTAGGCACTCAACCTAAGGTTTAATATTTTAAATTTTAATTAAAATATTCCAAGCCAATTAGGTGTGTTCACATTGGAAAAAATGAAAATATAAGAATTGAGAAGTTATTATAAGGTAAGACTTAGAGATTTTAAGCAAATTATGCCACGTGCCTCCTAGGAGATGGAATGACATGGAAAGTAAGTATTAATGTGGATTTTACCTAGGGAAAATGTAGGAATGTGACATGATACACAAATATCCTACAAAAAATGGTGAATTGTGGTGAGATGGATTTCACCTAGGCAAAAAATGATAATAAGTTGTGACAAGCAATTTACCTAGGTGAAAGAATGAGATGTAATGAAATATGGATAGACAAACTAGGCATGTACACTACCATGCTAGAGGACATGAACACAAAGTGAAAGTGACTAGAACATGACCCCGTGACCACCATGATGAAGAAAAAGATGTACCACTGAAGCAACCTCCACCAACATTCCTAAATTTTGAAGGATAGAATCACACCACCAATTTGTACAAGACCATTTACCACCTATGTCAACATGATGGGTAACATGTCCCAAATCACATCATTGTGTATTATGGCAGAAAACATAATAACAATGTTGTAGCCAAGCCCTACTTCACTTTGAGTTGAATTTTTTTTTTTTTACTTAAACCCTACCTTGAGCCTTCTTATATATCTAAAGAAAAGATACTTGGGGTTTACAAAATAATGTGTATCCTAATTTGGACCGATCCCAAAAAACAAACCCACCCTTAGATTTATTTTAGTCTAGGATCTATGCCCTTAGTTTCTGCATGATGGATAATCTTCAATAAGTGGGCTCCATAGAAGAGATAAGACCTCCTCTGGATCTTCACCCTACCACTAGACTTCATGCACCTTCCTTCACTAGACTAGGCTAAGTCAAAATTAGCACTATTCTAAAATTGAATAATTGAATACAAATTGATAAAGCAAATTGCTAAATAAAATTGAAGGTCTTTTTCTTAACTTGATTAAAAACAACTAACACAAGCAAATTTATGAAAATAGATCGCTCAAAATAGAACAACAATCAATTCTATAATACTTATCACTTTTCATAACCAATGCACCATATTGTTGGGAACAAGAATGAGGAAGTGTTCCCTTATTGTCTTGTTAAAACTGTAACAACTAAAGTGCCCAAACCTGGTTCACACGTGCCCACAAAACAATGAGACATTTTCCCTTGCTAAGAAGACTTTCAAATATATAAATTCTAACAGTCCCTTTTACCAAGGAAAGTGTTCTCCACTAGTCCCGATGTCTCCCTAAACATATTGAACTTCCTCTTTTCCAAGGGCTTAGATAAGATATATGCAACTAGTTGATCTATGTGACTCAAGAGTTGTTTCTCGCTTTGAAGTCTATCTTTGGGGAAATGATCCCTGATGGAAATGTGCTTAGAGCGTTCATGTGTAAGTTTTAAACCTTTTACAGTGATGCAATGCACACAATGATTCTTCAAAACATAAAAGAACACAATTGCAATCACACATATACATAGAGATTTCACCCGAAAACCCAAACCGAGAAAACAAACAACATGTTTAGAATTGCACCTCTAATTCTTATTCATCATCATCCAACTTCATTGTTTACAATACAATATATAGGATCTTGTGGCATCCAAAACCCATAATTAATAACTCGGATTATAATACAACCCTAATTCCTTAGAGAGAATTACAAAACCATGGGCTAAGCCACAAATCTGCCCATACACCACAAAACCGCCAAAAGTGAAAATTGTGTGCTGGAAATTGCTAAAAACGGACACAAAAACCACCATTTGTTTTGGGGGCTTTGCCAACATGCAAACCCCCAGACAAGGAGGCATACCTCCCCCCTTGTGACCCCCCCGCTACACCTAGTGCAATGCAACACGTGGGGTTGGTTGTGTAAAGAATATATTACATACCCAATATCATGGAACCTTGGATTCTCAGAGAGTTTCATACAAATTGTATTGTTATAGTAGAGCACAGTAGGATCCAACATCTAACTTGTCAATGCTCGCTACCATTTACTCTGCCTATGTTGAACTCAATGCCACTGAGCCTACTTTATGTTGAACTAAGAATTCACATTTTCACCCAAATTGAAGCAACAACTTGAAGTACTATTCTTGTCACTTGCATCACCTGCACAGTGAGAATCAACATGTGCAACACCAACACACCATCTCCTGCATAGCCTATACCATAATGTACTATCCTTCAAGTAATGTAGCACATGTTTTCCAACTACCCAGTGAATTTTCCTCTGCTCAACCATACACTGGAGGATTTACCAATATATATATATATATATATTGTTGAAGGATTTACCAAATCTGAATCCAAATCGACATGCAAATTTAGATTTGGTGCGATGGGAGTAACTAAAGTCATACAATGCATCATTTAAAATCTCTTCAAAATCTCAATTGCATATCTACCCTATCCAAGAAACACCTCACTTGGACTCTTCCACGCCTCTAGACCTAAGAAAAATTACATTAGTCTATTTTTCTTCATCTCTAATTCTCCTTCCAACTATGCCTTGCACTTTTCTATGAGATTTTCAAAACTCTCTATGAGTATCAAAGCATCTACATGTATGACCAAAACAAGTAGATCAAATCTATCAAATAAATAATAAATATTGAGATCTACAAAAGTTTTGTTGAAGCCCAAACCTAACACGTACTCATGGATCCTGGAGTACCAACCACACGATGATTGCTTCAACACGTAAAATGATTTCCTTAAGTTGCACACATAGGAATCTCTCCCATGCACCTCAAACCCTCTCCACTAATTGATGTATACCTCTTCCTCAATTACATCAATGAGGAATGTTGTTTTAAAATCCATTTGATATAACTTCCAACACCAAAAACTAATGCTAAAGACATTATTATCCTAATATAAGTATCCTTGGAAATTGGACCAAAGGTCTCCTCACAATGAACTCCCTCTCTTTGAGATAATCCTCTAACTATATACCAAACCTTGTACTTCTCTATGCTACCATTAACAATATGCTTCACCTTGTACAACTCCCTAAAATCAACCACTGATTTTCCCTTGGGTCTTAACACTATCTGCTACACACCATTCTTCATGATGGAGTTATACTACTCCACCATGGAACCCTGCCATACTTGCTCACCCATTGTTGCCTCATAACTAGAAGGCTCCACATCAATAATGTTAGAAATTAGTGCAACATAGCTAGGAAACTTCTTAGGAGGATGGCTTACTTGAAAATAATTCTTTGGAGCACCAACTTGCTCCTCTACCCTTTGTCATTTTCGTGTAAGCCACCTCAACTTCCTATCACCACTGGGAGGTAACATTGTCTTTGTACTTGCAATTGAACCTCACTGATCCAACTCTAATCAACTTTGAATTTGTGGATCATCATTTTGGGTAGCAAGCTTCTCAACCTCCTCCATTATCTCTATTAGAGTCTTCTGCACCATGTCCTTCAACATTGGTAATGTTTCGTAGTGCAAGTGACCTAGTGTCTTGTTCCAAATATCGCACAAGTTGTCACTGTTATGCACTAGGGATCTCACTGGATTTTCCAACAAATTTTATACATCACCCTCTCAAATACCTTTGGCCAAAACTTCACCAGGATTCAAGCATCTTCTTTGGATGATGACTTGATGATCATCAAACTCAATAATACATACTAGGTTTGTCATCATTGAAACTAATAGTAGATTCTTAGTCAAACTAAGTACATGTAAAAAAATACTATGTTGAAAAACATCACTTGAGGGAATGTAGAATGAGATGGATCCCACTTTTTCCACTATATATGTGGCATCATCACCAAGCTCCACTTGTATGCTCGCCTCTTGATCCTGAAGTCATTTGAAGTCCTTCTTTTTGAAGGTCATAAGTATAGGTGCTCCATTGTCTACATACCATCCAACACTAGGAATGATCTTAGATGAAAGGCATGAGACCATGGAGAATGTTGTCTCCAACTCAGATGCAAACTCATCCACTTAGGTAGGGGATTTTGCACTCCCTGCAAACTATTTCTGTTGACGTGGTTCACCCTTCCCCTTATTATTAGGACACCAAGAAGCATAATTTCCAGGATTCTAAAACTTGAAACACTTGATATGGATCAAGTCCTTTTTACCCTGATTTGACGAACTTGAATCCTATTTCTTTCCTTTTTGACCCTGCCCGAGCGTTCTTTCTAAATTCCCTTCTTCAACTTGCCGACGAGGGTTAGATTTTGCTCTTCCTCATATATACCTGCACCAATTTTCAATCTCATCTCCTCTTGTATGAAATCATATCATATCTTCACAACGATGGGAAGCTTATCTAAAGCACAAACATCCCAGATAAAACACTAACAAGAAGATGAAAACCCATTTAAGGCTATG
This sequence comes from Picea engelmannii, assembly GCA_009831015.1. Lineage (NCBI taxonomy): Eukaryota > Viridiplantae > Streptophyta > Pinopsida > Pinales > Pinaceae > Picea > Picea engelmannii. Next base: position 301,761 of record ML796590.1, read on the forward strand.
GTTATTAACTCTTCACTCTTGACCTCTTATCGAACTGTTGCATGTTGATCATGTAGTTTAGTAATCTTCATCAAGTAACTGGCTATGATATATTTCGTGCTCAAGGATCTTTTGATTAATGTTCTCACTTCAATATCACTGACTAGAGCATCAAACATTTCCTTACCCATGGTTTTCAGAGCAATTTGAGGGATCAAGTGATCCTTCATGGAGTCGAGGATGACTTACTTTGTCTTGGTCATCTTCTTTTTATATTATGTCAATTGCATGGGATCACTAGCTCTACAACCTCAATATCGACAAAATCCCAAAGATCATGCTCCCCAATCAAGATTTGTGTTCGACACTTCCATGGGATGAAGTTGGAGGGACCTTCTAATCTATTTTCATATATAACATTGAATGTAGTCACACTGCTTCTCTTGGAACACATTGCTAGACAAAATGGATCAACAACCTAAGAACAACTTATCACATGGACACAATTCTTTTCTCAAACATAGATCTAGGGCATCCCACCATGGTAATAGACTATGTGTTCAAAGAATCTCCTAAAACCTTAGGCAACTTTAATCTTTGCAACCTATCAAAATTGCTATCTTAGAATGCTAGAAATTGAAACACATATTGCAAAAAATATATAACGAAAATTTCACAAGTATGTCCCAAATCACATCACTATTTATTATGCCTAAAAAAATAATAATGTCGTAGACAAATCCTACTCCTTCTCTCTGATTTGAAATAGAAAAACAAAATACTTAAACCCTACCTTGAACCTTCTTATATATTTGAAGAAGAGATCCTTAGGGTTGACAAAATTAGCTTATATCCAAATGTAGATCAATAACAAAAAGATAACCAACACTAGATCTAGATTAGTCTTGGGATTTATGTCCTTATATTTGCATCATGGTAGTCTTTAATAAGTGCGCTCCAAGGAAGAGATAAGACCTCCTTGGGATCTATGCCCTACCACTAGACTTCACATGCCAATTAACAAGACTAGACTAAGACAAAATCAAAACTATTCTAAAACTAAACAATGCAATATAAATAGGAAAATAAAATTGGTAAATAACATTGAAGGTTTCTTAACTTGAAAAAAACAACTAACACAAACAAATTGTTGAAAATAGATTGTTGGAAATAGAACAACAATCAATTCTATAATATTGATCACTCCTTCATAACCAATGCAACACACTTCTCAAAAGAAGAATGAGGAAGGACACCCTCATTGTCTTATTTGAACTATTGCAATTGAAGCAACCAACCTGGTTCACACATGTGCCTCAAACAATCACACATGCACCCTTGATGAGAAAACTTTTAGAGATTCAAATTATAACATGCAAGGTCAGGCTAATATGTGACCTTAAGATTATGGGTCGTATGTGATCATTGACCTTCACATTTCAATCAACCGTTAGAGTTTGTGGCCATTTCACCACTACACACTTTAATTTGTGAACCTTCTCAGGGGATTATGAGACTCATTCAAGTTTCTACGACTTTTCCTTGTGAATTTTTTAACCTAGTCTATACGAGGTTTGCAACTTTAATCTTTTTGAACATTACCTTGTCCCTACATAATTTTTGTGGGGGTTTCTCCTTTGTGGGATGTGTTGTGTGAATAATAAATATGATGATAAATCATGGAATACATTATGTTTAGCATCTTGGAATAGTTTTAATGGTTTTAAAATATCCTCTCTCTCTCATTCATGTTTACCTTGTGGGGTTTTCACAAACATCACAACTTTGGTTCATTGGTTTTAAATTTATAGGAATTACAACCTTTTTTACTTATGGAATGTGCAACTAAGCCTTGGCATACATTATTGTGACTTCCTTTGCGGATTGTAACCTATCCTTATAATTTCTCATGGCTCACAACATGGTCTTGCAAGCCCCAACACTCTGTGGGCCTCTTTGGCCTTGGGAATTTTAACTTTGAGGTTGAACAAAAATTAAGACTTGCCATGGTTATAGTTTTGGTTAAATTTCCCTCAAGTGACTTGTCCTCTAAATGTGTTGAACCTGCACAGAAAAGATCTAGCTAGCAAATGACATGCACAGTTTGGTAAGAAAATATGAGAAAAGAGAAACATGAGAGAAAGAATGGAAGAATTCTCATTAACCAAATGAATGAATGATAGTTTACACATGATATACTCTGTATAAATCAACTAATGCACACTGGAGGAGAAGCCAATGCACCATAATGGTGGTATAGAGTGATCTAGACACACACCAACAATTACGAGAGTAAACTTCCACCTAGTCTAGTCTCTTAGGAAGTTACATGAGTGAATTGCCACCTAGTTTAAGTTAACTAGTCTCTCAGTCTTCAATTAACTGACTGAAACAAAGAGAACTGGGGAGGAGATCAAAGAATTATGAGTAATGTGTCAGTTTGGTGATAATCCCAATGAAAATGCACATTAGCTAGTGATGATCCCAATGCGGCATGGTGATGATCGCAATGTGGCATCTAGACTCCACTCAACTCATCAAACTAAAGTGTGAACCAAAGAGAATATTCTCCCTAAAATATAGGAGACTAAATAATGACTAATAAACATAGGGAAAACCTTAGGAAAAATAAATCCTAGGTGTGTGTGAAGTATCTCCAACACCCCCCTTGAACATCACTATGGTGAAAATAAAGAATGGGTCCTGGAAGCGAGGCCATGTTAGGTAACCAAATACAAAAGGTACATTGAAATAAGTGAGGAAAGATAGAAACTCATGGGAAAACCCCCTCCCTCAAAGTACAATGTATGTAAAAAAAAAGAATTGACAGTTGCTAGGCAACTGTGTCCTTCACTCCAAGAGGGTTGTGCATAGAATGGAACTTCTGCTAAGTGAAGGTCTTGGTGAAGATGTATGCAGTCTGTTTTGCTGAAGGAAATACCTGCAGGTCGATGATCCCCTTGTGTACTAAGTCCTGGATGTAGTGCACATGGATATCGATATGCTTCGTCCGCTGCCTTTGAACTGGATATCTGCAAAAATTCGGAGTGCTCTGGTTGTCACACCAGATGATGATCAACCGATGAAACTGAATGCCCAACTCAATAAGAAAATGTTGTAGCCACATAGTCTGAATGGTTATGTTAACTACCCCTTTGTACTCTGCCTCAGCTGAAGATAGAGCAATAGCAACCTGCTTCTTGCGTGACCAACAAATAGGCTCGGAACCAAGACTAAGTTAGTAACCAAATGTGGACTTGCGATCAATGCTATCGCTAGCCCAGTCAGAATCAGTGAATCCGATGAGGTCCAATGTAGATTCTACTGCATAGTGAATCCCAAAGGTGATGGTGTCTTGTGTGTATCGAAGGATACTCTTTGCAGCCTTCCAATGTAGCTCATGCGACTCCTGTATGAACCTGGAGACTGCTCCAACTACATAGGAGAGGTATGGTTTGGAGTGTGTGAGATACAACAAGCTCCCCACTAGTTGTATGTATAGTGTGCTATCAACTAGTGGAGTGTCCCCGCCATCCTCAAGTCCAACTCTTGATAGGAAAGGAGTCGGGGAAGATTTGCAGTCTTTCATGTGAAATCTCTCAAGGAGATATTGTGCATACTTGGCATGAGACAGTTTGATGCCTGATGCATCYTGATGGATCTCGAGTYCAAGGAAGAAATGTAGCRGACCCATGTTCGTCTTTAAGAACCTGTCATGCAAAATCCTCTTGACTGCAGCAATCGCTGAAGTCGAGCAACCGGTGATAAGAAAATCATCAATATACAAAACTAGGAGTAGAAGTGAATCAACAGTCCTAAGCATGTAAACATTCGGGTTTGACTTACACCGTAGAAAATTCCGTGACAACAGGTAGGAGTCCATCTTGACATACCATGCCCTGGAGGCCTGCTTGAGACCATAAAGATACTTCTTCATTCGACAGACCAAAGATGAATCATGCACAAATCCCTGGGGCTGCTCCATATAGATCTCCTCAGAGAGATCATCATGAAGAAATGCATTCTTCACGTCCATCTGATAGAATTCCCATCCCTTGGCTGCCRCAATGGAAAGTGCCAAACATATGGATTCCATCTTCACTACTGGAGCGAAGGTCTCATTATAGTAAATGCCATGCACCTGCTGAAAGCCTTTGGAAATTGGCTTGACTTTGTATTTRCTAACCTGTCCACCTGCTRCGCTCTTGGTCCTGTAGACCCATCTGCACCTGACAAGTTTCCTTCCTGAAGGAAGGGGAACCAAATCCCAAGTCTGGTTCTCGAGGAGGGAGTTTTACTCCTCTTGCATGGAGGATTCCCAAAAGGGATTTCCAACAACCTCGCCATAGGATTGTGGATCTGAAGATTGAACCAAGAAAAGATGCCTGGGTGGCATCAGTTCGGTGGCAGTGAGTGCAAGAGGATCCTCCTCGAAATCAGGTCGAGTCCTCCTAGTATCATCTGGATCCCCAACAAGATATCTTTCATCCTGAAGAGTAGTCTTGGCCCACTTGGGCCTCAACTCTATCTTTACATTTGCATCTGCATGCACAAACTCTAGATCTGACTGTAATGACTCTATATCTAGATCATTTGTATCCTATGAATCAAAACTCTCATCTGAACAAGAGTCAGCATGTGCATGCTCATCATCTTTGATAGGTGGAAGAACAAAAGTGTCTGCATGCAGCTGCTGAGGTACACGTGAGACACTTTCCTCGAATTGGACACTACGTTCAATGATGAGCTGGTCCAAGGAAAGATCAACGAGTTTGTATTCCTTCACACCGCCAGGGTATCCAAAAAATATACACTCTGTGCTCTGTGGATCAAGTGCCTTCCTCTTCTCAGAGGAAATCCTGGCCCATGCACGTGAACTGAAAATACATAAGTGAGTCACTTCCGATTTGAGGCCGCTCCAAGCCTCGTAGGGGGTCTTATCCTTGACATATCTATGGGGAGATCTGCTTTGGATATAGGTTGCACAATTAAGTGCTTCAACCCATATTCTTTGTGGAAGTGATTTTGCATGTAGCATGAATGATGCCATCTGTTTTAGAGATCTATTTTTCTGCTCAACAACTTCGTTTTGCTGTGGAGTATAAGGAACCGTGCGCTGCAAATAAATCCTAACCTCATGACAAAGATTTCGTATCTTATGGTTCATACTCTCACCCATTATTTGTTCAAAGGACTTTGATTTTATTTCCCGATTGTGTCTCAACAAGGGATTTTCAATCTTTGAGGTGTTGGAATACTTCTGATTTTTGCCTGAAAAAGAAAATCCATGTGAAGCATGATAAATCATTGACAAAAATGAGCAGGCACCTTTCTTTACTGATTGATGGATGTGGAAAAGGGCCCCAAGAAAGAAAATCCATGTGAAGCGTGAGAAATCATCAAAAAAAATGAACACATACCTTGCTTTATTGATTGATGGATGTGGAAAAGGGCCCATTATATTAGTATGGATCAGATCTAAAAGAAAGGAATCCTTCTGAGTCTTTCTTTTGTCGAATTTCTCTTGAGGGTGTTTTCCAAGAACGCATCCCTCACAAATTCCTTTGGAGAAGTGGATGTCAGGTAGACCATCAACCATTCCCTACTTGCTAAGTTGTTGCATATATATGAAATTTAAATGCCCGAACCTTTCATGCCATATCCTACTGCTTTCATCAACATGGGTAAGCAGTGATGCAAAATCTGGTTCAATAAATTCAAAAAATGTGTAGAGTTTGTATTGATGATTTACCTCACCAGTAGAAACCCTAGAATTGGTTTGCATTTCATAGATATCCATTGCATCAGGTGTGAATATGAATCTTTTTCCGGTGCCAGTGTTTGTCATTTGATACACAGAGAGAAGATTGACAAAAAAATTGGGAACGTGTAGCACACTCTCGAAGCTTCCGTTTGTGAGTTCAATTCTTCTTTTGCATGTGACCTCGACTGGAGAGTTGTCCCCCATCAGAATAGGAGGACCTTTGCATACGTCCAATGAAGAGTATACTTCTTTTGTGGCTGCCATGTGGTGGTATGCACCTAAATCTACAATCCAAGCATTGTGAGAGGAGTTGATGGCAATCAAAGCATGGCTAGAATTGACTTTCTTGGGATTCTGATCTTCTGGCTTCTTCTTCTTGGTACCCTCGGGGATGTGATCTCCAAGGTTGTTTTGTTGAATTATTTGGGCCATTTGATCTATCTGTTTCTGCATACATGTGGATTCTGGATGGAATCCTTTATGGCAGTAAGTGCATTTCTCCCCTTTTTTTCCTTTTCCACCTTTGGATCCAGAGGCATCGTTGAAGGGTTTTGAGTACGCTTCCTTCTTTGGATTTGCATGTTCTTTCCTTTTGCCTTTGTCTTTATATTTTTGATTTTGATGACTGCTACCATCATGCACATTAAGTGCATGTGCCTTTGGGCCTTTGATTTTTCTCATGTTGATAAGCTTTTTTTTCTCTTGTGTAATAGATTCAATAAAGACCTCAAGAGAGGGCATCTTCCAGGTGGCTCCAGAGGCAAGCCTAACGAAATGAAATGTCGATACAAACACTGAGTATTCCAGACCAAGTTTGGAGAGAATGGTGAGAACCATTTGTTTCTCCTCCTTAGATTTATCAACCCCGGAAGCCTTGAGTTGCGACAACAAATTCTTATATTTGGTAAAGAAATCTTGGAGATTGTCGAAGGTTTTTGGATCCAAAGTGAGCAATTATAACTCAAGAATGTGTCCCCTCATCTCATCTTGTTTTCAAAAAAGCCCTTCCATGGTGGTCCAGGATTTATTGGGGGTTTTACAGGAGGATATGTGAAAGAGTTGTCCAGGAGAAATGAGACTGTAAATAGTTCCAAACGCTTCATCCATTCGATTCAGATACTTGGATTTTTCTATGGATGATGTGGGTCCGGTCTTTGTGTCCATGGATAAATTGTATAATCCTCTGCCTCAAAGATGCATTATCATATTCTCCTTCCATGCAAATAAATTGTACGGTGTAAGAATGAATTCTTTTGAAAATTCCATTTTCCCGCGATTTTCAATCTTCGGTACCTGCAAAAAGAATCTGGTGTGTTGTTTTCCTAGAAATCCATCGGCTCTAATACCATATAAATGTGTTGAACCTACACATAAAAGATCTAGCTAGAAAATGACATACACAGTTTGTAGAGAAAATATGAGAAAAAAGAATAAAGAGAGAAAGAATAGAACAATTCTCATTAACCAAATGAATGAATGATAATTTACACATGATATACTTTGTATAACTCAACTTATGCGCACGGGAGGAGAAGCCAATGCGCCATAGTGGTGGTATAGAGTGATCTGGGCACACACCAATAGTTATGGGAGTACACTGCCACCTAGTCTAGTCTCTCAGGCAGTTATGGGAGTGAACTGCTACCTAGTCTGAGTTAACTAGTCTCTCAGTTTTCAGTTAACTGACTGAAACATAGTGAAGTGAAGAGGAGATCATGGAATCCTGAGTAATGTGCTAGTTTGGTGATAATCCCAAGGACAATGCACATTAGAAGGTGATGATCCCAATGCGGCATGGTGATGATCCCAATGTGGCATCTAGACTCCACTCAACTGATCAAACTGAAGTTTGAACTGAAGAGAATATTCTCCCTAAACTATAGGAGACTGAATAATAACTAATAAACATAAGGAAAACCTTAGGAAAAAAAACTCCTAGATATGTGTAAAATATCTCCAACATATCCCACAATAAAATATATGTATAAAAGAAATACATCCCTATTACACTTAAATCCTTTGGGTACATTATCCCACTTTCTTTCATAATTATGTGTCTGTTTAAATTTATGTTTGAAAACCCAAACAACTTTCTTAGTTTATTTCTAAAGAGTCTAATTTTAAGGCACTCTTACAGAACTTTCTTGGAAATTTTTTATTCATAAACTCATTAGTAGTTATTGTTCCAATGATGGTTTTATATGTTTCGATTGATAAAATTGAATATCCATTTTGTTACGAGCATATTATTAGGTGTTTGCCTTCTTTAACTAGAAGTCAAACATAATGTCTTAGCAATTCCAAATGAAGGTTAGTTGACTTTAAATTTGCCTAATATTTAACGTCACATTAACTATAACATTAAAAGACAAAGTTGTTGATTGAGAGGGTAACTATGGTTAAATGTTTGTGAACATTGTCGATAGTTAATTTTAAAAAGGAACACCCCTTATTTTTACTTTGATGTTAGCTTCCTTGAAATAATGTCTAATATTATAATTAGACGAAAATATTTTATGATGATTGTTTACTATATATATTATATTCTAAAGTATTTGTTGCTTGTCTCTGGGGCTTGACTTGTTAATCAAAAGTAAGGGCGGTGATATTTCACTCACCTAGAGTCAATTTACTTTAGGCGGCGTAACATATTTAGCTTCTCCAAATAATAGGGTGCCGTGCATGCCTACATGAATTCTTACTAGGGGTAGGCAATGAATTCTTGAATTCTTAGTCATTGAATCTCTATTTTACTTTTTAGCTGAATTAATCCATAAGGTTTGAACTTGAGTCAATTTTTTTACAAGTGTTTTAACTTGCTATGAGTTTCAACTTCTTCTGAGATAAGAGTCAATTGACCAAAGATGTTATGTATAACATTACCATGTATTGAAAATATGGTGTTAATTCATGTTTATAACCTTATGAAATTAGTTTTTAATTTTCATCTAAATAAATATTTACTCTGTTTTCAACAAATAATGAATAATTTTATAATGTTTGATTAATACTTTCAACTTTATTCATAGGTATTTATTCATGGCAAGTAAAAATATTCAACAATACTATATAATTATGTAATTTATTCAATGTTAATTTTATACAAATATATTTTATGATATTTTTTCTAAATTCATTTAAACAAAAAAAATATAAAAAATTATTTTTTCAAGAAAATTTTATTTTATAACAATATACAAATACAATACAAATATTAAAATTTACTCGGTGCTTCAAAATGAGTCTCATCATCAAGCCCAATCCCTTAGGGAGATTGTGATTTTTAAAAATTTAGCATGATAGGTTTGCAACAAATACTTTTTAAATCAAAAGATCCACTTCTTATTGATGTCTAATGCAATTTTGTTTCTAAACACTAGTTTCCTTTAGAAGGGATATTCCTATGCATCCATTTGACCTCCTTCCTAGGCACTATATGTGATGCATTCCCCTTCCCTCCTGGGGATTCTGCGACCTCCTGGTCTTGGATCTTCAAATTCTTGAGCCGAATTGGCTCTTCGGGCCTTCAATAGACCCCAAATGATTAACACACAAGTCCCCTTGATGTTACCTGCGGGTTCGAGTTACCCGCAACCCCGACTCTTTGGCGCTTTGGTAACACCAACTCGTGAGTACTAGCTCCCGTGCTAGACTCCTTCTCCGATGTGACCATAGGCTATAACCTCAGGTCAACTCCTTCACAACTTTGGGCTTTGGCGATTTCACAACACTCTGTCCTTGGTTCCTTCAGAAACACTTTTCTCTGAATTCGCGGATCTTTGCCGCGTGTCCCCCCTGTATCCGACGGTCTAGCTGTACTTTGGGTTTCGCGACTTCACGGATAATTCACCCACTCCACACTCAACGTCTCCGGATCTCTATCTCCCGGATTTTCTAATCTGCTGCCATGTGTCCTCCTCGCAGTTGACGACTATGATCACTTCACGACTTCGACGATCCCACTTCTCAACACTTTAAATACTCCGAACTCCAAAGTGTTGAAACGCTTCACGGCTAACTTCCGTGCTAATTTCCTAGATCTGACGGTCTGGAATGATCTCGATCCCTCCTAAACAGATCTTGCTCGTCCATTTTGGGAAACCTTAAAGGACTCCTTCCTTTGAATATTTCTCGCCGCTCTCTCTCCTAAGATTTTTTCTTCCTCAAACCTTTTTCTCCTTAGAGTGCTTTCTTCGACACTTAGTCGAATTTCAACCCGTGCACACCTTGCAACAAGTCCTCCTTCGCGACTTCCCTTCTCTTTGGATGACTTTCGCTATTCCTCCTGAGCTTCTGAGTCAAAAGACTCTGTCACGTACTCCTTGCGGACAATATGCACTCTGTGTGTGCGAAGGTGCAAGTTATCTTCCTTGGACTTGATTCTCCCCAACACTCTGAACTTCTTAGAACGGTTTCTCGGTACTCAGCCAAGTATTGACTCTGCGCACGTTTGCAACAAGCTTCCTTCAATCTTGACTTTGAAGGATGATTGTGCACTCCTTGCAACGGTCTTTCCACGCTCTATTATTCCCTCTGAGAAATATGACTCCAAGTGCGTTCGGTCTACGAATACCTTCAAACTATCTCTCCTGAACTTTCTGAGTCAAAGCAGACTCTATCACACACACGTTTCAGACACTATGCACTCCTTGCACATATAAGTTTCACGTTATCTCTTCTGAGCTTATGAGTCGAAACAGACTTTGTCAACGCACACCTTGTGGACACTATGCACACTTGCACTTGCTTGTAGAAGAGAAACAATTGAAACTTATCTAAATCCTCACAGATTCATACATTCAACCATGTAAATGTATCCATAACATAAACACAAGAAATAATAGAGAATTTCAATTAAATAAAAAGCCTACCATTCACTCATTCAGATAGACACAACAACACAAAACATTTGGGACAATGCTCTTCTATTATATTCATTCAACTGTTCTATACATGGGTCTATACAATGCTTCTCAACAACTCTCAACTCTAAGCTACAATGGAAACAACTATCAATAACTTCTACAACAATTAGCAACAACCTCTTCTGGGAAACAACACAAAGATTTATACAAGAGGGGCTCTTCGAGCTTTTCCCTCCAACTACTCTAGAGCTATCCTATTGAATTAAAAACATCCAACTACTTAGGATTTGTTACAATAAATATTTGGATTAGACAGATAAGAGCAAAAGCTCCAGATCTGTACTGCAATCTACAACATTAAAGCAAAATACATTCCTGCATCGATCTCATATGATGGCTCGACCTCCAAACATTAAAGATACTCATAAATTATAATGTTTTCAAATGTTTGCGTGACATGCCCTTCTTTAATTCAAAATTATTTCTTCAAAATGCGTGCTAGGTGCTGAGTTGTCTTCCACTCATGCTTTGTTGGCGATGCTCCTGCATCATACTCCTTTGGCTGAAAAATTCATGGACTCCTGTCCATGAACTCTTGCACTGACTTTCCATGTTTCTAGATATCTGCTTCATTTACCCAACTGACATCTTCTATTGGGTGTCCCTTCCATTTTACCAAATATTCAAAATACGTCTTCCTTTTGGTCTTCTTACCAATTCGTCGATCTACGATTTTCTCCATTTGCGGCTTCTCTGTTACATGCATATGCTCTTTCCATTGAATCTCTTTATGATCTTCTGATCTTCTGATCTTCTGGTTCCATCTTCCCTGTAAGGATACAAGTTTTCAATGTTGAATATGGGCGATATACCCACATCTTCTGGCAGCTCTATCTCATAAGCATTCTCATAAATTTTTCTTAGGATCTTGCACGATCCTATCTTCTTCAGCTTTAGTTTATTGTATGTTCCCCTTGGGAACCTTTTCTTCCTGAGATGTGCTAGAACTTGATCTCCAACTTCAAATTGAAGTTTCCTCTTGTGTTGATCAGCTTCGCGTTTATATTCACTGTTGCTCCTCTGCAACTGCTCTTTGATATGATTATGAAGCTCCTGCATTTCTGCAACGAAGTCTTCGGCTCCAGCGCTTCTGAATTCACTCTTCTCTAGATCTCTTAACTCTGACAGTCCTCTCGGCTTCATTCCATATACTATCTGAAATGGGATCTTTCCGGTACTTTTGTTTATTGAGTCATTGTATGCAAATTCTACTTGTGCTAGAATTTGATCCCACTGACTATGTTGTTCAATGACCAAACTTCTCAGCAAATCTCCTAAACTTTGATTCACCACCTCAGTCTGTCCATCTGTTTGAGGACGATATGCAGAACTAAAGGATAGTTTTGTTCCCAACTTCCTCCACAACGTTCTCCAGAAATGACTAACAAATTTGGTATCTCTGTCTGAAACAATACTCTTGAGAAACCCATGAAGTCTCACAACTTCCTTGAAATTTTTTTTTGCAACGTGCGTTGCATCACTGGTTTTCTGGCATGGGATAAAGTATGCCATCTTTGAAAATCTGTAAACTACCACAAATATAGAATCACTTCCTCTTTGTGTCCTTGGCAATCCTAACACAAAATCAATGCTTATTGCATCCTAAGGCCTCTCTGGAATAGGCAATGGTTGATACAACCCAATACTCTGTTTCCTTCCCTTGGCATACTAGCAAATCTTATACCCGTTCACAAAATTCTTTGCTTCTGCCCTCATACCTAGCCAATAGTATGAATTGTTCAATTGCACAAATGTTTTGTCATGGCCGAAATGTCCGGCTAGACCTCCACTATGCTTTTCCTTCAGTTGACTTTCTCTCATCAAGCATCTTGGTATGCACAACTGGAAACCTTTGAACAACAATCCATCTTGAATCAAATATTTGGCCCACTGGCTTTTGTCTCTGAGCACAGGGTTTGCACACGCTTCGTATGCTTCTTTGAAATCTGGATCACCACGGTACATCTCTTTAAGGTGTTCAAACCCCAAGGTTTTCACTTGAAATTCCTGCAGAATCAAACTTCTCCTGCTCAATGCATCAACAACCTTGTTAGAATTACCAGAAATATGTTAATGAAAAAAGTGAAATTTTGCATAAACTCTATCCACTTAGCATGTCTTTGATTTAATTTCTCTTATCTGGTTATGAATTGTAAACCCTGATTATCGCTATACAAAACAAATTCCTTTGGAACAAGGTAGTGCCTCCATTTCTTCAGGGCTTGAATTATAACATAGAACTCCTTATCATATGTGGAGTACTTTCTCTTGGTATCATTCAAATTCTCACTAAAATATGCAACATGCCTATTATCTTGGCTCAAGACTGCTCAAATTGCAACTCCACTAACATCACATCTCACTTGAAACATCTTCCCGAAATCTGGTAAGACCATAATCGGTTGTTCTGTTATATTTTCCTTCAATATATTGAAGCTTTTATCTACTTCTTCTGTCCATTTGAAATACTTGTGTCTTTTCTCCACCGTATCCATCATCTATGCACCGATTTCACTAAAATTTCTAATGAACTTCCGATTGAAACTTGCTAATCCATGGAAGCTTCTCACCTCAAATATACTCCTTGGTGACGACCATTCTCTGATTTCTCTCACCTTCTCGTGATCCATCTTCAATTCATTCAAAGAGATCACAAACCCCAAATAGATGAGTTCTGTATTCATAAAAGAGGATTTCTTTAGATTTATCAACGGCTTCTCCCGCTACAACCTCCTCATCACTAATGTTAAGTGCCTCAGATGCTCCTCTTCAGTTTTACTGAAGACTAGTATATCATCCAGATATATGATCACAAACTTACCAATAAAATATTTCAACACTTCAATCATCAACCTCATAAAAGTACTCGGGGCATTTGTTAAGCCAAACGGCATAAGAAGCCACTCATACAACCCCTCATTTGTCTTGAAGGTTATTTTCCACTCACCACCTTCTCTCATTCTTATCTGATGATATCCACTCTTGAAATCTATCTTTGAAAAATAATTTGCTCCGCTCAAGCAATCCATTACGTCATCCATCCTTGGAAATGGAAATCTGTACCTAATGGTGATCTTGTTTATGGCTCTTGAGTATGTACACATTCTCCATCCTCTATCCTTATTTGGACTCAACATAGTTGGTACTGCACATGGACTCAAGATTTCTCTGATCAACCCCTTGTCCATCAAATCTTGGACTTGTCTCTTTACCTCTTCATTCTCTTGAGGTGTCAATATGTACGCTACTTTATTCGACAGAATTGCTCCTGGTATTTATTCAATGTGATGGATGATACTTCTGATAGGTGGCAATGAGCTTGGAAACTCATCCACTACTATGTCAACAAAATAATCCAACAATTCCTGAACTTCCTCAGGAAGATCCTCCATAGAAGTACTAGTAAGGATAACTTTCATCTTCCTTAACACAACAAACCACATTTCCTTTTCCTTCTTAACTTCACTCAGGAGTTCCTTCCCACTCATGAGAAGTATACTCGTGCTGGCTTCTTCCTTCACTTTCTTTTCCAGAATTGGAAACAACATGTGTGTCCTACCATTCTTCTCCAAGGTATAAGTATTTTTTCTCCCATCATGAATGACATTCTTGTCATACTTCCATGGTCTTCCCAATAAAACATGGCATACATCCATGGGAATCACATCACACAAGATTTCATCTCTATATCCTCCTATTTTAAATTCAACAAGGCATTGTTTAGTTATTGTTACCTGATGACCTTTCTGCAACCTTGAGACTTTATATGGTGTCGGATGTGCATTCATCTCCAACTCCAATTTCTCCACCATCTATGTGGATACTAAATTATTAGTGCTACCACTATCAATTATCACCTTTCATACTCTGTCTTTAGTCTTGCAAGTTGTTCTGAACAAAATGTTCCTCTACATTGGCTTTTCAACCTCTGGCTCTGACTTTAAGAGAACCTTCTTAATCTTCAAAGATCTTCCATCTTCTGCACCTTCTGCTTCAACATTCCACTTCTGCGCTTCCAAAATGTGAGCTTCACCTCCTTCTTTCTTTCTCTCAGGGCATTCCCAAGACATGTGTCATGTCTTTCCACATGTATAAAACTTTACTTCTCCTCCTCTGCCTCTTCCTCTTCCTCGAGGAAAAGATTTTCTACCACCACTTTGTCTCCCTCGGGAACTTCCTCCTTTTTCAGAGTGATTGTGTGGTTTCTCTGTCTCTCCTTTGGGCTTCTGTGCCTTATCATGGTCAATTCCCTTGCCTCTGTTTGGACTTCGTCCTCTGCCTCGCTGACTCTGCTTTCTAGCCAAATTTTCTTCTGCTTTCAGAGAAATATGATAAGCATCCTCCACTATCCTTACTGTCATCATGTTGATTTCATCCTGGATTTCATATCTTAGACCGTTTATATATCTAGCAACTTTTTCTTCTTCCTTTTTTCTCTGTCCAGCCCTGATGTTCAGCTTGTAAAATTCCTCTGTGTATTCCTTCACAGTCATTCCCTCCTGTCTCAGGTTCTGCAACTTCCTAAATAGATTTATCTAATAATCCCTGGGTATGAATTTAGCTTTAAACTTGGCTACCATTCTATCCTAGTTCTTAATCTTTTGTTTGTCTTTGCTTCTTCTGCAAGCCTGCAATTCATCCCACCACAACGTTGCATGTCTTTTTAACCTGGTGACAACATGTTTCACCTTTTTCTCCTCATCGATGTCTTCATAGTCGAAATACTTGTCCATTGCTCGTATCCAATCAAGAAATTCTTCAACGTCCAAATTACCTTCATACATTGGGATGCCTATCTTTTCCCTAGCTCCCAACTTGACAACCGCTTTCAACAAGCGCTCCTCCGCAGCATCCTTTGCTACAACTTCTTCAACTTCCTTCTCTTCACTTTCTACATCACTGACATCTCCAGCGTCAAGTGCTCTCCTTTGCACTGTTTCCATAGCATCCAATCTTGCACACAGTTCTCTCATCTCCCTTTCCATAGCTCGATTTTCTATAGTTGGCTCTGCACGTCTCCTCGATGGAATTATGCTGATGTATCTGATACCACTCGATGATATCAACCTATCTCTTCGTCTCCTACCTCCTACCTGAAAATAAAATCAGGCTTTGATACCACTTGATGGTATTAGACTACCTCTTTTCACCTTCTCACCTTTTCCTACGATCTGTAGACAAAATTTTGTGCTCTGATACCACTTGATGCAACTCCCTTCCCTCTTGGGGATTCTGCGACCTCCCGGTCTTGGATCTTCAAATTCCTAAGCCGAATTGGCTCTTCGGGCCTTCAATAGACCTCAAATGATTAACACATAGGTCCCCTTGATGTTACCTGTGGGTTCAAGTTACCCGGAACCCCGAATCTCTGGCACTTTGGCAACACCAAATCGTGAGTATTAGCTCCCATGCTAGACTCCTTCTTTGATGTGACCATGGACTATAACCTCGGGTCAACTCCTTCGTAACTTCAGGCTTCAGCGATGTCACAACACTCCATCCTTGGTTCCTTCCAAAACACTTTTCTCCGAATTCACGGATCTTTGTCGCGTGTCCCCCCTATATCTGATGGTCCGACTGTACTTCGAATTTCACGACTTTGCGAATAATTCACCCGCTCCGCACTCAACTTCTCTAGATTTCTATTTCCCATATTTTCTAATCTGCTGCCACGTGTCCTCCTTGCAGCTAACGGCTAGGATCACTTCGCAACTTTGTGACTTCGGTGATCCCGCTTCTCAACACTTTAAATACTCCGAACTCCAAAGTGCCGAAATGCTTCACAGCTAACCTCTGTGCTACTTTCCCAAATCTGACGGTCTGGAATGATCCCGATCCCTTCTGAACGGATCTTGCTCGTCTATTTTGGGAAACCTTAAAGGAATCCTTCCTTTGAATATTTGTCGTTGCTCTCTCTCTTGAGCTTTGTTCTTCCTCTAACCTTTTTCTCCTTAGAATGCTTTCTTCGACACTTAGTCGAATTTCAGCCACTACACACCTTGCAATAGGTCCTCCTTCACGACTTCCCTTCTCTGTGGACGAATTTCGCTATTCCTCCTAAGCTTCTGAGTCAAAAGAATCTGTCGCGTACTCCTTGCGGACAATATGAACTCTCTGTGTGCAAAGCTCCAAGTTATCTTCCTTGGACTTACTTCTCCTTGCCACTCCGAACTTCTCAGAATAGTTTCTCGGTACTCAACCAAGTATCGACTCTACGCACGTTTGGAGCAAGCTTCCTTTAATCTTGACTTTGAAGGATGACTGTGCACTCCTTGCAACAATCTTTCCACGCTCTATTGTTCCCTTTGAACAATATGACTCTGAGTGTGTTCGATCTACGAACACCTTCAAACTATCTCTCCTGAACTTTCTGAGTCAAAGTGGACTCTGTCACGCACACCTTGCGGACACTATGCACTCCTTGCACATATAAGTTTCATGTTATCTCTTCTGATCTTATGAGTCAAAACAAACTCTATCAACACACACCTTGCGGACACTATGCACACTTGCACTTGCTCATAGAAGAGAAACAATTGAAACTTATCTAAATCCTCACAGATTCATACATTCAACCATGTAAATGCATCCATAACATAAACACAAGAAATAACAGAGAATTTCAATTAAATAAAAAGCCTACCATTCATTCATTCAGATAGACACAGAAACACCAAACATTTGGGACAATGCTCTTTTGTTATATTCATTCAAATGTTCTATACATGGGTTTATACAATTCTTCTCAGCAGCTCTCAACTCTTAGCTACAGTGGAAACAACTATCAATAACTTCAACAACAACTAGCAGTAGCCTCTTCTAGGCAACAATACAAAGCTTTATATAAGAGGGGCTCTTCGAGGTTTTCCCTCCAACTACTCTAGAGATATTCTATCTAATTAAAAGCATCCAACTACTTAGGATTTATTACAATAAATATTTGGGTCAGACAGATAAGAGTGAAAGCTCCAGATATGTATTGCAATCTACAACATTAAAGCAAAATACATTACTCCATCGATCTCATACGATGGCTCAACCTCCAAACATTAAAGATACTCATAAATTATAATCTTTTCAAATGTTTGCATGACATGCCCTTCTTTAATTCAAAATTATTTCTTCAAAATGCGCGCTAGGCGCTGAGTTGTCTTCCACTCATGCTTTGCTGGCGATGCTCCTGCATCAATATGTTGTCTCAACAAACATATACCACTCTTTGGCACATCACTTCCTTTTTTTTTCTTTTCTACATTTTATTATTATTCTTATCTTGTTTTTCTTTGAACCAAGTCTTGTCCTTATGGTGCAAAAATTCATCCCATTTATGCATTACAATAAGTCATTTCTAGAAATTCACAGTCAAAATTAGGTGTCAAAACCCTAAAAAATTAAAAAAAAAGAGTGGTTTAAAAAATAATTACTT
This sequence comes from Picea engelmannii, assembly GCA_009831015.1. Classification (NCBI taxonomy): domain Eukaryota; kingdom Viridiplantae; phylum Streptophyta; class Pinopsida; order Pinales; family Pinaceae; genus Picea; species Picea engelmannii. Next base: position 319,855 of record ML796590.1, read on the forward strand.
TTGTTTTCTACTTAGTTGGATCAAAATTTATTTACAAATTCATGTGTGTATTATCTACTACTTTCTTCATTATTAATTGCATGACATAAGTTAATTCATTTTAAATAATTCAAACAGTGAAAGTGAAATTTTACATTTAGAACAAAGAATATAGACAACACACATCATGTTTTCAATTTTCATTTCATGCATAATGAATTTGACTTATGATAATAAAAGCTATTCTAAAAATCTTATTATAAGCATTTGGTGGTGACATCAACAAAATAATGTGCAAACTCGTATGGAATAAACCAATCCACAATATGCTTGCAGGGGTGTAGACCGGTTGGCAAGTGTCGTGTTAATGAAGGAAATATGTAAAGGAGGTCTCAAATTCGATTCTCACCCCAACTTACCCGTGCCACATGCTTGCTTCCGCCAGCTAAAAAAAATAAACCAACCCACAATCTTGATCAAATTTTCATGAGACTAGAATTACATAGCCTTCTAATACCTAGGAAAGTTGATCACACTAAAATCCAGGTGATTAGGCTCCCATAATAGAGAAAATAAGAAGGAAAATTTACTCTGGAGCATGTAATGGGTTAACTTCCACAAAAATCTAACCTTTATTAAATCAATGATTACATCCCTTCCCCTTCCCCTTCCTTTAATTGTGCATATCCATTACATGCCTAGTGGGAGTTCTTAATGAGAATGGGGATAAATGTCCAAACCTTCTTATGGATAAGAGAGTGAGCTAAAATAATTAAATTTAATCTACTCATATGGAACAAATTTTTACTCCCCACCAAAAATGGGGTTTAATTAAGGAATCCACATTAATGAACAAGCCCAGGTAGAAATGCTAGTTTGAAACCTTGTGTTAGTGGACAGATAGTGCATAAAAGACTATATCCAAGTAAGTGACAAAACAAGGTGTTTGGAAATACCTCTACCAATTGTATGGTTTTATCCAATATGGAAACTATTTAAAACTCCTACCAACTCAAAGAAAGAATTTCCACGTTGCATTGGAGGAAGATATATAAATATATTAGGAGATAACATATTAGTTAATCCTCCCTTGAAGAATGCCTGATCATAAAGAGGATTGCAAGTAAACAAATATAAAAGTCTTATTTCTTATATGGAAAGGTGTCTTCTAATGAGTTTATAAAGGTTGGGAAACTTCACAAAACATCAACCTTTGTCTTATTAGTTTTTGGTAAATCTCACAAAACATCAACCTTTGTCTTATTAGTCCATGTTCTTCGGGCTAGAGAATATTAGTAATCGATTTTCCATTTCTATATTAGTTTGGCACGAAAATCAATGGGATCTATCTTTTTAACCTAAAGTTTCATAAAATTCATACAATTTAATTTGACATTTCATTTAATTTAACCTAAGTTATTATTTTTCCCTCTTATTTAGCTTCTTCCCGAAACATAGGCAGGCAATAAATGTTAAATGTTTGTGTCAAGATGCATTACTTCTTTATATTAAATGAATCTAACATTACTTCTTTACATTAAATGTTAAATGCTAAATGCATGCGAGCAAGTGAACCAAGTGGAAACCGCTACATGTGATACAATGCACTTGTCATAGTTAATTATGCTAGCTTGTCCTTTAACACCCAACAAGTTATAAAGAATAGATCATGTAAAATCAAACATTAAGAACACCTTTCAATGTTCTATTTATTAAGATGGATCGGGATCAATTTTTTATTATTGTGCAGATTCTTTATTTATTTGAGATTTAATTATTATGCAATTTTATATATGTTTAATTGTAAAGAGCCTCTTCCTCTCTTCCCTATGATTAGAATCTAATGAACACTACTGGAAACCCTAACTCAAACTTGATGGAGATGCTTAAATTTTTTACTTTAAAGACAAAGAATAGCTACTTACATGGCTTTATCTCCCTTTTGTTATTTTACAATTATTTAAATAAGAATAATTAAATACAAATCTAATAATTGACCTGTAATTCTAAAGCAAGGTCCTGATGTCTTTTTTTAATTTTTTGATATGTATAGTGAATAAATGTTTAAATGTAATTCAAGTTCAGGTAAGGAGCCGCTCTTATTCATGAAACACTAATAATAATATTTATTCTTGAAACACTAACTCAAACCTGATTAATAATAATAATATTTATTTTTGAAACACTAATTCAAACCTGATTAAGGGAAAAATTTTAAAATTTTAGTTTAAAAACAAAGAATAGCCACGTGCTGTTTGTTAAACATTCTATCTAAATCCTCAAAAGATAGAACGTTTAGACTACTCATAAAAGGGTTATTTATCTCCCTTTTGTTATCTAGGTTTTATTATTTTACAATTATTTGAACAATAATAATTAAATACCTTTATCATATAACATTTTGAAATAATTCTATATATATTTTATGTAATGTACAGTTTCATGATTTACAATACAAACAAAATAATAATTAAATACCCTTATTATGCAACATTTTAAAATAATTCTTTAAGATTTTGTAATTTATATGTTTCTCTCATGTGCAGTTTCATGATCTACAATACAAACAATTGTTCATGTGGAGAACAAAGTTTTTCATTCTATCAATACTGAAAAATGTATTAGATGCTGGTCTCTAATGGATACATCTGTGGAAAAGTTAACGGATTCAAGAGTCTCTCTGTTTGGTTTAAGATGACCTCAACGTGTATGCAGCCAAACTTGTACTTTTAACTAGTGTTTTTTTTGTTGTTCGTAAAAACGGTAAAAATTATTTATCATTACGTTCTCATGTATTTTTTTTACCTCATTTATCATTACGTTGTATTGTTTACCTCACGTTGGGAAATAAATGATGTCCTTGTACCATGGGCAACTTCCAAACTTGTATGTTTGACTCTTTTTGGTCCAACTTGTTTGATTCTTCTTGGTCCAAATTTTTCATGGATGTTGGGAGAACATTTGTTTTATTATGCACTTTTTTCATGGATGTTGTGGGGATGTAATTTATGGATGTTGCGGGGATGTAATTTACTGAGAAAACACATGTTCAAATCCAGAGGGGGTAGAGTATGTATTACTAGTCAAATAGTTGGACAAAGGGGGTAAAGTATGTATTATTAGTCAAATCGTTGCACTGAGGGGGTCCCTTGTCCCATAAACAAAGGAGTCTCATATAAGCACATTTTGTGATTTTGTTTGTGGTTTAAATAAGGTTGAATTTTAACAAGGGATAGGAAGCATTTAGAAGATACAACCATGGGAAGCAAGAGTAATCAAAGGTTTTAAGTAGAAACAACGAAAACCATAATTAAACAATGAACATTAATCACACTTTTCCATTTATGTAGATGGCTCTTGAACATGATCACGGTGAAAAAGTTCAGTTTTATAGTTTTATTTTACTTTCATCTGTCATGTTCAATCAGGGACTAGTGGGTGGAATTCTATGGAAGAAAAGTTAGAAGTTAGATCAAACATTAAGGACACCCAATGATATGAAATAAACAAAGAATATAAACATTGAAAAGTGTCCTCAATGTTTAATACTTTTACTACTTGTTTAATTATTCTTTTATAAGATACTACACAATGCAACATTGTTTTTATACAAAGTTTTCATGGATTGATTTTCTCTTTATATTCGGTTATGAGGACTATCCAAGTGTATGGCTTGGATTGAACAACCATACAAGCAACGTTACTAAAAAAAAACAAAGCTTGGCAGAGCTACTTATAGCAAAAACCTAAATTTCAGTCTGTTATTATTATGGTATGGTGATTTGCCATGCAAGATTCCCACATTGAACATTTCAATTTTTAATAATAGACAAAGTGGTCACGACTTTCAATGTACAACAAATTCGAGTATACCAATGACAACTCTTCCATTCAATATACAACAAGTTTGAATACACCCATGACAACTCTTCCCTGAAGATAGGGACTTGTTGCTATGCAACTATGCTTGTTTAAACTTGTAAATGGACTGCCTCATTAAATCTATGAAAATAATCAATAATGTTTATGGAAGCATATAAAGACCAAGGAGACAAAGAACGAATTCACATGGTCAAGACATGATCTACTTGACTATTACTTAATAGTTTGTAAAACACCCCCACAACAAGAATTAGAGAGACACATCAACCAAAGAAAACATTCCCAAAGTCAAGTTTTATGGTTAGGTTCTTATTTACATGAAGCTTTTCATAACTCAAAATATAAGAAAGAAGCATCCAAGGTCCCTTAGTATGACATGTGAAAGAGTGAATAGAAGAGAATTATCCATCTCTTTGTTGAATTCCGCAAAACAAAATTTATATGGAATTTTGGCACTTCATGAAGTGGGGATTTCAAAAATCACATTTCCAATTAACTAGTAAAATATGATTAGGACATGCCCCCAAGGTGTAGGGAACTCAACAATGGAGTGTGTTGTTAAGGCACTTCGTTATGTGAAGTCACCAGTTTGAAACCTTGGTTTACCTTGTGTGTTGCGTATGGGGCATTGTTGACACACTTGGAGGTTATAGTGGTAGCAGTCAGATAACATGACCTTGTGTCACGCGAGTATGTTCTTGACTAGTTGTTGATTCCTCTAGTCACAAAAAAAAATATTTGTGACGCAAAAACATGCTTACCCAGAAAGTTTAAAAGGAAAACAAATCTTGGCCAAAATATGGTTTTCCAAAGTTTCTTGTATATAAAGTGTGGGGCACCCATAACCGCTACATCTTCAAAGAAGAAAAAATAGACCCAATTAGAACAACATCAAAGGTCACAAAATTATTATTAGAAGACATGTAGAAAACATCAAAATTAACTATAGAGGAAGTAATGCAGTAGAGAAGCTTATGAAGAAAAGAAAAACTGTCTCATAAATTTTGACCTCTAGACATGGTTAGAATAACCCTACATCTCCATAGATCCATAAAAGATTAGCAAACACTATTGGATGTTTGAGCCTTTGAAAATGACCTAAATAACTATATTACGAATCATGACAATTCCATGTTGTTCTTTGGTGGTGCATACAAACAAAATCTAGGGAATGCAGGGGTTGGTGGAATTTTTTTTGAGACAAGAGGAAGTGCAGTGCAAATTTTTTCATATGAACTTGAATATGTAATGACCAACCTTACATCTCCCTTAAATGTAATGGTTGGCCAACCTTACATCTCTCTTAAATGTAATGATAGGTAGGCTATACAAATGATGGTATGTAGGCTATGCAAATAAGTAGTGGATCTGTTGAAAGCATCAACATTCTTCATTTTCACCATGTGAAAAGGAATACAAATGATGGTATGTAGGCCATGCAAATGAGTAGTGGATCTCTTGAAAGCATCACTCTTCTTCCTTTTCACCATGTGAAAAGGAACAATTATTTGACATATTTCTTTGTAAATTTATGAGTCAACTAATCAGGTTGATTATGAAAATAATATCATGAAATGGAAAGATGTAACCCACACTCTATCCCCATTATATAGTCGTCCTTTTGAGGAGTATGTAAGATTGAGACATAGAGGACTTCCACCTCTCAATTAAATGTTGACTATAGTCATAAAGGACACTCAATATAATATATTGTCAATAAAATCTAGTGCAGATTAATCCAATGTATCTCATCTATCCATGAGAGAATAGGGAATATACATAATGTGTGCCTCTTGGAATTTTCCTTTAAGCACCATTCCACTCTTGTCTGGGTGTATTGGGTAGATTATGCTTGGGTATTTTTCTTTTTCTCATTTAAGTATAAGGTAAAATATTTTTTTTACAGTCTGTATGAGATGAAAATATTAATTTTAAATTAATGGGAAAAGATGAAAATATTAACTAAATTAATAAGTAAAAAGATGAAAGTATTAATTGACTTAAAGGGACAAATATCCTATTTATGAAACAATTAATTGGATGACAACATTATGGACATAGATGCCAAAATTTGTGAAATTGAAGAACTTGCGGCTCTACTATGACTATTGGATTTATGCTTATCTCATGAATATTAAGTCATTGTGAGGGAAACTAGAGACAATCATGTGCATACATGGGGAAGTCAAGGAGTGGTAATTTATTATAACCTATTTTATTAGTCATAGTCCATGCCTTGGGCTGTAGGGACTATAGTAAACAATTCACTATTTTTTTATTAATCATGCATGCAAATTGATGACTTCTCACTTCTTTAACTTAAATTTTTGGCAAATTCATAATTTTTTTCACTTGCATTTCAACTTTTATCCTAGGTTTTAATTTTGAGGTTTTTTTTTGGCTTCATTTCATATTGAGAAAAATTTAAGATAAATTTTACATAATTGAGAGAGTTTCAATATTAAATGAACTAATGTGAATTAATACTAGACATGTATCAGTTCTTAAGATTAAATGTTTATACTTTCTCCAATGTTTATTGGATGCATTTAGCCCATATTTATGACATATCCATTTTACTTGGATGTACAAATTGCTCTACATGACACACACAACATCATTGTTGAATGAGTCCATGAGACAAGCATAACCAACTCTCTATTTCCTTAAGTAGGCAGAGCTCTACCTACATTCATTTTCGAGGACACCATATCCACTAAATCACTCTGCTCGGCCCTCTTCTCTATCAAAGTCAGAGGAAAAAAACCAATCTGAAAAAGTAAAACAAAGATGCAGGAAAAATTTAAGTGGGGTTTTGCTTGATACCCTTCTCACTATTCATTTGTGTTAAGCAAATTACAAGGAGATACAAAACGAATCTCAACGAATCTTTAACTAACTGCATAAAACAATAACTCAACATAAAGACTAACTGGAGTCTAACTACACTAACTAGATGTGTTTGTAGACAGGTCGATAGGGAGATTAATTCTAACACTCCCCCTTAATCTCAATTGTTACATTCATCGACACTTACAATACCCAAGTGTTGTCTTTTAAATTCAAAATCAGTTTTTCCTAATGGTTAAGTAAATATGTCTAGGAGTTGATCTCTTGATCCACATAATTGAAGATACATATCACCATTATTGAAAAACTCTCAAATGAAGTGAAAACGAGTGTCAATATGTTTGCTTTTCCTATGAAACACATGATTCTTTGACAATGTGATGGTTGAGTTCTTGTCATAGAAAATAAGAGTTAGCTCCTTTTCCATATGTTCTAGATCTTTCAAGAGTCTTCTCATCCATACTTCTTGGCAAGATGTTGAGGTTGCAACTACATACTCTTCCTCTGCTGAAGATATTGCAACTATGGGTTGTTTCTTGGATGCCCATGAAATTAGGTTTGTTCCCAAATGAAAAGCATAACCAGATGTGCTTTTCCGGTCATCTATGCTTCCTGCAAAATCATTGTCTTTGTACCATGTAAGTGAACGATCTTCATAAGTCGTGTACCACAAGACATAGTTGATTGTCCCTACAACATACCTTAGGATTCTTTTTCCAACTTTCGAGTGAGAATCCTTGGGGGATTCCATAAAACTGGAAACAAAACAAAACTTGTTGCATACATTATATCGGGTGTGGTTGCAGTAAGGTACATGAGACTACCTACCAACATTTTATATAATGTTGAATCAACTATTGGGCCTTCATCTTGTTTGCTCAATTTTGTTCCTAGTTCTATAGGAGTTTCTTTTGGCTTGCATTTCTCCATTTTAAACTTTTTCAAAATGTTTGTAGCATACTTTTGTTGACAGACAAAATACCATGGGTAGATTGATCAACTTCAATTCCCAAAAAGTATTTCATTAGACCAACTTCACTCATCTCAAATTGTGTTTTCATGGCAACTTTAAATTCTTCTAACATAATATTTCCTGAGTAGATCATATCATCAACATAGAGACAAACAATGAGAATTTTACCTTCTTGATTTAATTTTGTATAAAGAGTGGGCTCATTACTGCTCCCACTTAATCCACTATTGATCAGGTAAGAGTTAATCTGACTGTACCAAGCTCTTGGAGCTTGGTTCAATCCATACACAGATTTTTTCAACTTATACACTTTATCCTCTTGTCCTTTGACTTCAAATCTAGGTGGTTGATCTACATATACTTCTTCTTTCAATATTCCATTTAAAAAGGCCGAATTTACATCCAATTGGAAGACTTGCCATTTTTTTTTGAGTTGCAATGGATAAAATGGATCTTATTGTATCTAACCTTGCTACTGGAGAAAAGGTTTCACCATAGTCTATGCTAGGTTGTTGAGAGCAACCTTTGGAAAATAACCTTTCCTTATGCTTATCAATCTTTCCTTTTTCATTTAGTTTTGTTTTGTACACCCACTTGACACCTATGTTGGTTTTATCTACTGGAAGATCAATAAGATCCCAAGTTTTGTTCCTTTCTATGGCTTCAACTTCTTATTCATGGCTTGTACCCAATGATCCTCTTTTAGTGCTTCTTAAAATTATTTTGGATGATAGGATAATAAGGAAAAATGTCTTTGTTGCTTAATGCCATTGTTCTACTCATATATTTCCTTTATGCTTCTTGTTCTATGATTTTCTACAGAAACAAATGATTCATTGTTGGAAGAGAACCATTTCCAGAAAGTTCTTGTTTTCTTTGTACCTGTAATCTTGGCAGTCTTGGTGGATGTGCTTGTTGTTCTAAATTTTCCATTTTTTCATCAATTTGATGCAGTGGATTTTGACTATCCAATGTTTCATTTTCTTGTTCACTCCATGATTTATTCTCTAAGAATTTGACATCCCTGCTCACTAGAAATTTCTTGGTGACTGGATTATATAATCCATAGGATTTTGATTGTTGATTGTATCCTATAAAGATGCATTTTTCACTCATGTTTTCAAGTTTCTTTCTCATCTCTTCAGGGATATGTGAAAAAACAATACAACCAAAAATTATGAAGTGAGAGAGATTTAACTTTGTTCCACTCCATGCCTCTTGAGGTACTTTATCTTTAACACTTGTTGTTTGAGATCTGTTCATGATGTAAACTGAAAAAGAAACAACTTCATCCCAATAGTCATTGGACAAATTCTTTACTTTGAGCATACTTTTGGCCATGTTCATGATGGTCTGATTTTTCCTTTCAACCAATCCGTTTTGTTGTGAAGTACATATGGTTGTAGTTTTCATTATAATTCCATTCATGTCTACAAAAATATGCAAAATCCTTTGAATTATATTCTCCTCCTCCATCTTACCTAAGCATTTTCACAAATTTTCCACTATATTTTTCTACTTCAACTTTGAATTCTTTGAACCTTGAAAAGGTTCCGGACTTACTTTTAAGAAAGGAAATCCAAATTTTCCTACTAAAATCATCAATAAAGGTTAGAAAATAAAAACTTCCACCAATGCATTGAGTTTGCATCGGTCCACAAAGATCTGTGTGAACCAATTCTAAATTTCCTTTTGCTCTATGAGAGGATCCTAGAAAACTGTCTCTTTTATGCTTTCCAAGTATACAACTTTCACAAGGATTTTCTTGTTCATTCAAAACAGGGAGACCTTTGACCATTGAGTGTTTTTGGAGAAGACTAAGACTCTTAAAAGGGAGATGACCAAACCTATAATGCCATAATAAATTCTCATCTGTGTTTGAGACATTTTGGGCATATGGTTGGGATAAATTGACACATCTTAAATTTAATGGAAACATATTATTCTTGGTCATTTGAATTTTTGCAATGAGTTTCCTACTGAGTGGTTTATCCAAAATTAAACATGTTGAGCCTTTGAATATGACATCATATCCATGCTCCATCAATTGTCCTACACTTATGCGATTGTGTTTAAGGTTTGGAACATAATAAACACCATGCATGTCTTTCTTCTAATCTTGATTAGTTAAAACAGACACAATACATTTTCCTAAAGTTTTGAATTGAGAATCATCACCTAGAGTAATTTCAGATTTGATAGAAATATCAATGCTATAAATCAATTCTTTCTTACCTGTCATATGATTGTTGCAACCGTTGTCCAATAACCAAAGGTCCTTGCTGCGACCTTCTTCAAAGGTATGACAAGAAATGAGCATTGCTTCATACGTTTCTCCTTCACTGTTGGAGACGTTTTCTCTGCCTTTATTTTGATCTGACTACTTCTTTTTGCATTCATTCTCATAGTGACGATAATTTTTGCAATAGTAGCACTAAATTCTAGATTTGTCTGTCCATTTTATGCCTCTTTCTCTTTGATTATGTGAGTTTTTAGATTGTTGTGACTGTCATGAGTGTTCTTGTGTGGATATTTCTTCTGCATGATGCTTACCTTTGCCTATTTTACTTCTACCTTTGTTTCCTCTGCCTCTGCCTTTGCTGAAAGTAGTTTGATTCTTGAAAGCATGTTCTAGAGAACCTTCTTCCAAGTTGAGTCTAGTTTCATGTGACATAAGTGATCCCATTAGTTATTCTACTGGGAAACTAGATATATCTTTGGATTAAAAAATGGAAGCTACATCCATTTCAAATTTCTTAGGCAAGATTCTGAGAACTTTTCCAACAATCCTCTGATCTTCAATTTGTTCACCACAAATCTTGATCTGATTTATAATTCCCATCACTCTGGTCATGAATTGGTCAACATTATTTGTTTCAATCATCTTCGTGGTTCCAAATTGAGTTCTTGATGTCTGAGGATTTACTGTCTTCACCTTGTCATTACCCTAGTATCATTATTTGAAAATATCCCAAACTTGTTTTGTAGTGGAAGCACCCGTTATCTTTGAAAAAATAGAGTCATCTATTGAATTTTGAATCTGATACTTGTCTTTGTTTTCTTTCTTTCTCTTTTCTGCAAGAGTATTTCTCTGTGCATTTGTCATGGAATTCAGTTCCGCTGGGGGTGGCTCTGTGAAGCCATATTATAATAGGTCACACCATTCCTAAGCTTGGAGGAAAAAATTCATCCTCAAAGACCATAACTCATAGTTCTTTACAATAAGAACTGATCCTTGGGTTGGCACTAAATTACTAGAGGAAGAAATTTAAAGAAAATTCGCAGAATTGTGGAAAAAAAAACATTTCCGGATGCCCATATCTGGCCGCACTATCAAACTTTGGTAGCATGAGCTTAGCTTTTTCAATCTGCGGAATTCAAACCACAAACCAACCTTCTTATTCCTTCACAAATAACATCCACATGTTTTTCTCTCACTGCTCTAGGAACAACAGTCAACACCTACACTGCGAATCAACACTTTCTCCTCTTTGACGACGTATATGGTTGACGACTGTTGGTGGAGCCACTACACCAAAATATGATACAAGAAACTCAAAATTAAACCTATAAAGACACAATCGGGTCATATTTCCATCACTGGACAATGTTGCTGAAACTGGCCACCAAGTTCACTGAGACCTCCCTTTAACTTGATTGCCTTAAAACTGTGAGTCTGGTATGGTGTAACAAACCATTGGGTTACCATAATACACACTACCACTGGAGAACCGGGTGATTGGGCCTCTATAAGTTTCTCCAAACTCTACAATTTGATTTTGACAATCTCACTACTCCTGGTCACGATTTCAACTCATCTGCCTCCTTCGTACATAGACTCTTCACTAGAATTGATCTACTCTCCTCTTGAATCGGTCTACTGTATTCTGTTGGAATGGTCTATGGTTGTCCAAATTTTTTAATCAATGCACAATAGACTCTTCTGTTGAATCGATATGATCTCCACTCTGTGAAGAGGCTTACACCTTTTGCTCTGATACCGTGTCAAAGTCGGAGGCAGAGAACCAATCTAAAAAGTAAAACAAAGATGCGAGAAAAATCTAAGTTCCCTTCTCACTATTCATGAATCATCCGTGTTAAATAGATTACAAGGAGATACAAAATGGATCTCAATGGATATCTAACTAATTGCAGAAAGAAATAACTCAATAGAAAAACTAACTGGAGTCTAACTACACTTACTGGACGTGTTGGCAGACAGGTCAACATGGAGATTAGTTCTAACATTCTCAAGTTGTTTCTATGGTTTCACTCCATTATGAAGTGTTTTTACTTCCATATTAAGTGCTTCCACCTGGTGCAAGTGTTTTGATTTCTAGCTTCAACATAAACTAGAATAACAAGTGCCCACAAAGCTCTACATCAGCATATTCTAGACGTGAGATGCACCAATGCCAATAATTACTCTAACTCATTAGTTGTTCATTGTCTCATAGATCGTTCACAAACACATCTACTTCTGTTTAGTAGCACCATGCCTTTTCTATTCATGAATTGCAATTTTAGAAGAACAAATGTCGTTGAAAGAGTAGAATAAGCATGAATTGCAATTTTAGAAGAAAATATGTCATTGAAAGAGTAGATTAATAATGAGGTATGTATGGATGTTTTACCTTGAAACAACATAGAAGAAAATAAAAAATGAAACTACAGGTAGAAATCAATGTTATTAATGTTAATATTAAGGTAGTTTCGGGAGGTATGAACCTCTATTGCGACTTTTGACAAGATTATAATGTTCTGGAAGGAAGCAAAGAAATGAAGGAAACCCTAGACAAGATGTCGGCTGACAATAGATAATTAATATGAATTAGTTAGTATCCAGAAGGAGAAGTCGGCCCCAGTAAGTCTCCTAGAATCACTATAAATACAAGGCGCCAGTCTCTCATTTGACACACTTCTCAGAATTGCAGAGAGCAATTTCTGCGCACTGCAGTCCAACAGTTTTGTGCGCAAGTCCTGGGGAAGGTGTTGCACCAATTTTTGGGTGGGACTATTTGATCAACTTGGTTACTTCTTTCTTGGTGCATTAGCCTCTCTTGGCTATTGGATTGCTACCAAGATTATTTTCTTTGTCAAGGTCAAGGTGCTCGGAGGGTGGCTTCGGCCTATGGTTGGGTGACAAGGGTATTGTCAATGGTAAAACGAGCACAATCTTTCATATTCTAACAATTAACACACAACTTACACTTGATTCATTCCTTCCTTTTTGGTAGGGATTTGTTGCTCCCCAAATTTGCTTGTTATATGTGCATTTATTTTATTGTGGATATGGTTACCAATTTATTTATCATTTTTTCTATTGGTTTGGTGGTAGAAACTTGGTCGGGAAAATGAACATGATTTTGAAATTTTGGCAAGACATGGGCACTCTAATGATATAGATATATTTATCGATCAAATTTATTCTTCTAAGCATAGTTAAGGCCCAACAGATGAAACTTTTTGTTGAAATAACATTTAAAAAAAAATACTTGAACATTAAAAAATGAACAAAAATTAAAAAGGTGCATACCATTCTCCAAGATATATGTGCACATATACAATGTTAAGTCTATCTCTACACAAAAAAATGACACATGTCATCACTCAAAACTATGAACTTATGGTTTTATCTTATCTCCTTGACCCATCAACTTCATGGATATTATAGCCAATCCACCATAATTGTACTTTGAGCCATGGCCTTCTGGAGGATGTATACCAACCATTGTGGGTTCTTCACATGGATTCAGGTACAGTCTCTATGCTCTACGAAATGGTATATAACTGGAGGGGGTGTTGAAACTTGTGCTCGGTCTGGTAGGCAGTGCCTTCTTAGGTGAACAAATGAAATGGAAGACTAAAGTCTAATTGAAAGAGTGGGGAGAAGAGAAGGAAGTTTCGAAAGGGACGAAAACATCACAATCATAGATTACAATGCACCCTTTTTGTTTCAAGATGCGTTTTCTTTCTCTTTTCCAGGAAAGGAGTGAAATAAGTAGGCCTTCTATCATGATCTGGGTAGTTGGGCTAGGGAGGTCGATTTTCATGATGGATTATAGGGAGATTAGGATTTCTTCCACTAGGCCAGGGAGAGAAAATCCCTCTCCCTATTGAAGAAATTAGGCCTTCAAAGGAATATTAGTCCCACTAGGCCAGAGAGATTTGTAATGTCCCCATTACCAACAAACTAACAAAAAATTGCTCCGATACCACATTGTAGCATCCCCAACCCCAAGCTGGGCAATGTCACACGAAAATTCCAACTCTTATACCATTTAATTACATAAAATTATCTGCATGTGAATTGAAATCCATTCCTAACAACGTACATTTACATGCATGAATATAACAAAAAAACCCATAATAGATTCAACTCAATTTAAACACACATTAATAAAAAAACTACACAAGAAGACACTTATCTTTTGTAAATAATAACCGACTGCATGCAGACCTTAGGCATTCCTCCCAATGTTAGACTCTGCTACTCATAAACTCTCATCAACATGTCACCCTCGAGCTGGGGATAAAACTCCACCAGGGAAAATGAATCCTAAGCCAAGCTAAGGTTTGTCAACAACTAAAATACTTATATAAAGGTGCCAACTCTAGTAGACAACCCATAGTCTCTCATTCCCCACATGCCTATCCCACCACATGCAGTGTGCCCCTTCTCTTCTCAACAGTCCTTCGACTTCCCCACTTCCCTTCCAGGGATTTAACAATAGGTCGAACATGAAGTCTTAAAGCCTTGTAGTTGCAACTTCTCACCTTGGGAAATCAATTCCCAACAATTATCTCACCTGGAGAGAATGCTCATGGTCCTGAAAACCCACTTCTTCAATAGCACATGGGATTGACAACCCACCTCTTCAGCTCAATATACCTTGGTTACTTGTTAACCACAACTCCAAAGATTTCCAAGTACAAGTATGGTGATGGAAGCCAGATACAAATGACGAGAGTGAGTGAATAGTGAAGGAATGATTCAAAAAGATGAGAATTACACTACGTTCTCATTAATATATTTGCATGTTTCCAACTTGACACTTGTCAAGCTAGGAACTACATGGCACCACTTGGTGATACCTTTCTCACCCTTAGGAACTTAGAATAAAATCATATCCCACAACTTAGACTTTAGGAAATATTATAATAATATTTCCTTGGCTTAAGCCCCCTTGGCTTAAGTCCCCTTGCTTATCCCCTCTTCCTAGACCCTCGGCCCTCTTTCCCTTCTAGTGGAGTTTACCCCCCCATACTATTTTGTCTGGATGTTCTACAACAATGACACATTTTATTAATATTCAAGTGTGATTACATTTTATAAAGATATGCTCACTGACCTTTTAGCATCCAGGGTTTCCAACCAAATAACCACACAGGCACTCTGGCCCCAAAGTATCCTGGCTCACCAACCTATATGTACATTTACATTTACATTACAATCGGGGTTCGTCCTAGGGGTATTACATTCCACTCCCCCTTATTTATGCATTGTCCTCAATGCATTATATACACATGTACAAGCAAAATGCTTAAAAAATATACGGGTACTTTTCCCGCATAGCATCTTCATGCTCCCAAGTTGCATCCTCAGGACTGTACCAGGTCCATTGGACTTTTACTATCCCTACAACTCGATTTGAGAGTTGCTTGATCTTCTGGTCCAATATGCAAACCAGTTGCACTTGGAAGTCACCTTCTTTCTCCACTTGAATGACATGATTAGTATCAGGTGCATAATTTTTAAGCAAAGACACATGGAATACATTATGAATACACATGGATGCATGTAGTGCAAGAATGTATGCAACATGACCAATCCTCTTCGGGATTTCAAAAAGTCCACAATATCTCGCTGTAAGATTTGAACAATTTCCCAACTTCAAGGAACTTCTTTTGGCCTTCACTTTCAAGAATACATGGTCACCCGCTTTAAACTCTCTGTGAATTCTACCTTTATCAACATAAATTTTCTGCCTGTCTTGGGAAACCTTTAAATTTTTCTTTATTTTCACCATTTGTTCCTCCATTTCCCTGAGCAATTCTGACCCAACCACTGCTTCGTCTGTTGGGTTTGTTGGGTTGTTATATTCTTTGTAGTGAAAGTCTAGTCGAGGTGGATTGATTGAAGGTGGAATTCAAGGTGGATCAAATGACAATCAAAGTAGATTGATAGCATGACGAAGGTCGAGGTTAGTTGATCGGGTAAAGTCAAAGTCGAAGGTCGAGGTGGTTCGACATGGTAAAGGCATCAAAATCAAGTCAAAGAGGTCAAACAACAAGAGGTCGACATGAGGGCATGTGGCAAATGACTGAATATCAAATGAAGGTGAACTGGTAATCCGACTTGGAGTCGACTATAACAGAATCTCGAGATTCGTAGTATTTGTAGCCAATGATCTACATGGATCTGTAATCGTTTTTGGGCTCCATGTATTTATGGTTTTCCTATTGTAAAGCCTATAAAGAGGCATGTTGTAAGGCTATAAAGGAGAATCAATGAATCATAAGATATCCAATATTTAGAGAAATATTTAGATATAGGTTGTTGGTCATGCAGATGTAAGTTGGATTGGATACAGGGTTGTTCTTGCACAGGCAAGAAGGTATGATGTTGATTGTGTCTTAGGTGTGGACCAAGGTTAGACATGTAACCTTTTATTCAGATTGAATAAGAAAGGAAGAAAGCAGGACAATCAAGGAATGTTGGTTTTCCCAGTTTGGGTTTCCAGGGTAAAATATCTATGTACTGTGTGATTTCTTTGTCATTAACGTTCTTGATTAAATTCTTCTTCTCTTCTTCTAGGTTTAGTGTGGAAGTGTGTCTCATTTCTTGACAAGTGGCATCAGAGCAAAGTTAATCTCTCCCAAGTGGTATCGGAGCTGTGTTAAGCTTTGATGGTTTTATCAGATCTTGATTTACCAATCTTGAATCTGAGAGATAAACCCTAGGTACAGTAAGAGTTGTAATTCATAAGTTGTGTTAAAGATCATGTTAAAGAATGGAAAGTTGTTCAATAATAGAGAGAAAAATTCAATGGCCAAAATTTTGAGCTTTGGAAGCTTAAAATGGAATATCTTCTTGTAGATCAAGAACAATGGACAACGATCTGTCCAGGTACCCAACTGATAGGCATGTCGACAAAAGAATGGGAGAAACTCGAAAGAATAGTATGAAGTAAAATTCGACTTTGTCTTGCAGATTTGGTACTGTTGAATGTATCAGGTGAATATTTGGCCAAGAAACCATGGGACAAGTTGGGAAGTTTATACTAGTCGAAATATTTGGTAAATAAGTTGTTCCTAAGAAATAAATTGTATCTTTTGAGAATGAGTGATGGCGTTTTGGTGACTGAGCATTTAAATGTGTTTAATACCATTTTAATCCAGTTATCGTTTGTGGATATTAAAATCACTGAGGAGGAGAAGTGTATAAGCATATTATGTTCTTTTCCAGACTCTTGGGATAGCTTAGTTGCGGCTATAGGGAATAATACAACCACATTGGTTCTAGAATACGTGTTTTCTTCTCTACTATCGGAAAAAATGAGAAGAAAGAACATGGAAGGATCGACCAAAGATGCTTTAGTGGTGAGAGTCCGACCGATTGAAAGAGATAAAGGTAAATTCTCTTGTAGAAAGTATAAGTCGAAGGGTAGATATAAATCCTCGTTTTAGTCAATAAGAAGATGTTGGAAACGTGGTAAAGCTAGGAATTACAAAAAGGACTGTAAGTCGAGGGCGATGGAAGTCAATACATGATCTGATGAGAAGCAGTCGATTGAGAGAAAGATGACCCCAGATAAGGGAGGTGATGTGTACCTCGAGTCGACCAATACATAGTCGGATCAAGGTGTTTGGTTGATCGACTCAAGAGCATCATATCATATGAAATCACATAGAGAAAGGTTCTGTGAGTATGAATGATATGATGGAGGTAATATGTTCTTGGGGGATGACTCGACAACCAAAATTGACGGACGAGGAAGAGTTCGAATGATAATGTGGGATGGGAGGAAAATAACCCTTCGAGGTGTGCGACACATACTAGGTTTGGAAAGAAACCTGATATCTGTCAGTAAGATGAGTGATGCTGGAGTGCACACTCTATTTTAGAAGGATTCGTGCAATATGGTCAGAGGTGCGATGGTCTTAATGAAAGCACTTCGGATTGGAACCCTATACAGGTTGTTAGGGAATGTTGGCTCGATTGGATGCAACAACATCGTTGATCCTGAAGTTGACTCGACTTCGACTCATCTTGGGATGAGTCGATTCAAACTGACTCGACAATACATGATAAAGTCGACCCGACCATGCTATGGCACGAGAGGATGGGACACATTGGAGAAAAAAGACATTGAGCTATGCACATCAAAGGTAGGGTCGAAGGTTTTCATGAATGTGGTTTAAAATTCAACTATTGTGAACATTGCATATATGGAAAACAAAGTCGGGTGAGGTTCCCATCTAGAGTGACAAGGGAAAATGAGATTCTAGAATTGGTGCATAGTGATGTGTTTAGCCCAGTTACAGTGCCTTCACTTGGTGGATCCATGTATTATGTCTACTTCATAGATGATTTTTCCAGGAAGACATGGATATATTTCCTGAGGAAGAAATCAAAGGTTTTCGAGAAATTTAAATAGTTTAAAGCTCTTGTAGAAACCAGACAGATAATAAGATTAAGGTGCTAGGAATTGAAAACAGTGATGAATTATGTGGAAAATAATTTCATCAGTTTTGCAAGAAGTGTGGCATAGCACACCAAAATACCACACCATATACCCCACAAAAAATGGGGTTTCCGAGAGAATGAACAGAACATTGATGGATAAGGCAAGGAGCATGCTTAGTGGTGTTGGGATCGCACAAGAATTATGGGCGGAGGCAGTCAACACTACAAGATATCTAGTGAATATGTCTCATTCCTCATCACTAGTTGACATGAATCCACTTGATGTATGGTCGGGTAAGAAGCCTTTGATTGCACATATGATCAAAGTATTTGGTTGTGATGCATTTGTGCATTTTCCCAAGGAAAAGAGGATCAAGTTGGAAAAGAAGGAAGTCAAATGTATTTTCATTGGATACCATCAAGGAGAATAATGCAAAATACTAGCCTAAGGAAATTGTTTAGACCAAGAATAATCCCGAGATGATGAGATTTGAATTGAGGAAAGAAGAAGATGATTCATATGATTTGATTGAATCGGAGGAAGAGGTGAATCAACAAACTCCAGTGGTAATGAGGTCAGAAAGAATGAGAAAAACAATCGAAAGGTATAGTCCGCCTGACTTCCACTCCACATTCGTGTTAACTTCCATCGATGTTGAACCCAAGTCGGTTGGTGAGGCAGTTGACTCGACATAGGGTAAAATATGGAAGGATGCATTAGTTGAAGAGATGGAATCCTTGCACAATAATGAGGCATGGGATTTAGTTAAGTTACCTAGTGGAATAAATCTCGTTGGTAGAAAATAGTTATTCAAGAAGAAGATGAATGTTGCAGAACAAGTCGAGAAGTTCAAAGCTTGAATGGTAGCGAAAGGATATTCCCAAGTCGAGGGAGTCAATTTCGGTGAGATTTTTTCCCCTATTGTAAAATTAACCTCCATTAGAGTAATAATTTCTCTGGCTACAAAATTCGATCTAAAAATAGAACAGATGGATGTAAAGACAATGCTCCTACATGAGGACCTGGAAGAGGAAATCTACATGAAACTGCCTGAAGGATTTGTAGTAAAGGCCAAGAAAGATTTGGTGTGCAAACTGAAAAGATCCCTTTATGTTCTAAAACAATCGCAAAGGACGTGGTACTATAACTTCGACACATACATCCCTAGTTTTGGATTTGTGAGAAGCAAAGCTGATCACTGCATATATTCCAAGGAATAAGGTGAGCATTTCATATATGTAGCTTTGTATGTTGATGACATGTTGTTAATTGGAAACAACATGGATGCAATAAAGGAGGTGAAGAAACAACTATCCTCCAAGTTCGACATGAAGGATATTGGTGCAACTAAATTCAATATGGGAATGAATATTAAGAGATATCGAGCCGTTAGAGAGCTATGGTTGAATTAGATGAAGTATATTGAAATAGTTCTAAAATGTTTCAACATGTAGGATTGCAAACCGATGAAGGTGCCAATACCTGTGGGAGAAAGGATAACTACTAAAAAATGTACAAAGACACAGGAAGAAATAGAGGACATGGCACGCGTTTCCTATGCAAGTTTTGTTGGTATTATAATGTATGCAATGGTCTGCACTCGACTAGATATTTCCCATGCAGTGGGAGTGCTAAGCAGGTACATGTCGACACTTGGAAAGGAACACTAGATAATTGTAAAGAGAGTATTCGGGTATTTGTGTGGCACGAAGGACTATGCTATATGCTACCAAGGATGACATGGAGGTGACAGTGGTAAATTAAATGTACATGGCTTTGTTGACGATGTTTGGGCTGGAGATCTGGATTGATAGAGGTCGACCAATAGATATGTCTTCAAGATGTTTGGTGGAGAAATAATATGAATGAGTAAGCGATCGTAGCCTTGTGAACAAAAAAGGTTGAATACATGGAAGCCACTCATGGAATCAAGGAAGTAGTATGGATACAAAGGTTGTGTTCAGGAATCAGGTTTGAGTAGAGAGATATCAAGATAAGTTGCAATAGTCAAAGCACAATATTTCTGGCAAAGAACCCTACTTATCATTTGAAGACTTAGCACATTGATGTACAATACCATTTCGTAAGAGATATGGTGGAAAGTAACAAGGTTCTATTGGAGAAAGTAGACATGTTGGAAAACATAGAAGACTCGTTGACCAAGTCTGTGAGTGTTTTGAAGTTCTCTTGGTGTAGAGAGGAAATGGGCATTGCTACCCTAGGTTTGTGAATGTAAGTTCAAAAGTCTCATGGTTTCAGCAAAAAAGACAACAAGTGGGAGAATGTTGGGTTTTTATATTCATTGCAATGAAAGTATAGTCGAGGTGGATCGACTGATGGTCGAAGTCGAGGTGGATCAATCGACGGTCGAGGTTGAGGTAGATCGAAAAAAAGTCAAAGATCGAGGTTAGTTGACCGGGTAAATTTGAAGTCAAAGGTCAAGGCGGTTTGACATGGTAAAGGCATCGATGGCAATTAGTTGAAGAGGTCAACGAACAAGAGGTCGACAAGAGGGAGTGTGGTGACTGACTGGAGACTGAATGCAGGTCGATTGGTAATCCGACTTGGAGTCGATTGTAATAGAATCCTGAGATTCATGGGATTTGTAGCCAATGATATGCATGGATCTGTAACAATTTTTGGGCGCCATGTCTTTAGGGTTTTTCCTGTTGAAAATATTATAAAGAGGCATGTTGTAAGGTCTTAAAGGCTAATCAATGAATCGTAAGGTAGCCAATATTTAGAGAAATATTTAGATGTAGGTTGTTGGTCATGCAAATGTAATCCAGATTGGCTACAGGTTTGTTATTGTGCAGGCAAGAAGATCTAATGTCGATTGTGTCTTAGGTGTGGACTAAGATTATACATGTAACTTTTTATTCAGATTGAATAGGACAACAAGAGAGCATAATGCTCAAGGAATGCTGG
Organism: Picea engelmannii; assembly: GCA_009831015.1. Lineage (NCBI taxonomy): Eukaryota > Viridiplantae > Streptophyta > Pinopsida > Pinales > Pinaceae > Picea > Picea engelmannii. The sequence continues at coordinate 341,158 of ML796590.1, forward strand.
TTTTCCCAATTTGGGTTTCCAGGGTAAAATCTTTGTGTACTGTGTGATTTCTTTGTCATTAACGTTCTTGATTAAATTCTTCTTCTCTTCTGTTAGGTTTAGTGTGGAAGTGTGTCTCATTTCTTGACAAGGTTGTCCCAACTCATTGGCATTTTTCACTTTTTGCTATAAAATGCCTCAAATGGGATCATCTTTAAAGATGCTTGATACCCATTTTTATAAGAAAAATTAACCAAATTCAAATATTCTTCCCATTTTGATGGTTCATCCATCACATACATCCTTAGCATGTCTTCAATCACCTAATTGACCCTCTCCATTTTCCCATCAGACTCTGGATGATGGGATATGATAAAGTGCAAGTTTGTACCAAATCCTTTGAATAATCCCGTCCAAATGTTTGATGTAAACTTGGGATATTTGTCAGACACAATTATCTTAGGCACACCATGAAGCCTATAAATTTATCTCACGTAAATATTTGCAATGTTGGTTGCCTTGTGAGTTAAATTCACTGGAATAAAATGAGCAACCTTAGTAAGCTTATCCACCACCACAATGATGGAATCATGCTGCTTCATTTTTCTGGGAAACTTGATGATAAAGTCAATTGTCACCACTTCCCATTTCCACTCAGGAATGGACAATGGTTGTAGTAAACCAACTAGGCGTCTGTGCTCAACCTTTAATTTTTGACATTCCAAACATTTCTGTATATAATCAACCACTTTTTGCTTCATACCTGACCAATAATATTGACTCTTGACAACTACAATAGTTTTCTGGTAGCCTGGGTGCCCAACATAAGGCACATTATGCATCTCTCTTGATACCAAATATTTTAGCGCTTGAAGATTTGGCACATAAAATCTGCCCCTGTACATGAGGATTTCATCCTCTCTCAACTTATAATTTTCAGTTTTCTGCTGCAAAATACCTTGCTGTAATTTTTCCTTTATCACTATATATTGTTGATCTGATTTTGCAGCCTCTAAAATTTTGTCTTTCAAATATGATTTTGTTCATGCTAATGGTTGTAGCATGCGTCTCATGCACCCTCCTGTTGAGTGCATCAACCACCTTGTTCTCTTTACCTTTTATATTCTTTATATAAAAGTCATACTCACTAATAAATTCCAACCACTTAATTTTACTAGCATTCAAAGTTGTTTGTCTAAACAAATATTTCGAACCACTATGGTCTATCCTCAACTTGAATCTTTTTCCCATGAGATAATGCCTCCACATCTTTAAGGCATGTACTATGGCTTCCAATTATAAATCATGGGTGGCATAGTGTGGCTCATGCTATTTTAACTTCCTTTACTCATAACATATCACATGCCCATTCTGACTAAGGAATCCACCAAGCCCTTATTTGCATGCATCAGTACACACAACAAAATCTTCACGTGGATCAACAATTCTCAAAATTGGTGCACTTGTCACAAGCTCTTCAAGTGTTGAAAACTCTTTTCACAATCAAGGGTCTATTCAGATCTCACACATTTCTTTTGCAAAGAGGTGATTGGGTGTGCACTCTTTGAAAAACCTTCAATAAATATTCTATAATAGCTTGTAAGTCCCATCAAATATCTCACCTCTGAGGCATTTCTTGGTACTGGCCATCCCTCAATGGCTCTTATCTTTTCCGGACCCACTGCTATCCCTTCCTTTGATATGATATGGCCCAAATAATGAATCTTCCTATGATAGAATGAGCACTTTCTCAACTTGGCATATAGTTGATGCTCCCTCAATACTCGTAGCACCATCCCCAAGTGCTTCTCATGCTCTTCTTTAGACTTAGAGTAAATCAACATGTCATCAAAAAATACAATGACAAACTTATCTAAGTAATCTCTCAAAATACCATTCATTAAACACATGAATACAACTGGTGTATTTGACAACCCAAATGACACCATTGTAAACTCATAATGGCCATACCTTGTTCTGAAGGTTGTATTGTTGATGTATTCTTCCTTAATTATCACTTGATGATAGTCTGATCCGAGGTCAATCTCAGAGAATATTTTTTTCATCATTTAGTTGATCGAAAGGATCATATATCCTTGGAAAATGATACGTGTTCTTCACAGTCACCTTATTCAACTGCCTGAAGTCAATGCAAATCCTCAAGGTGCCATCTTTCTTTTTCACAAATAAAAGCGAGGCACTCCAAGGTGACACACTTGGGAGTATATACCCATTCTTTATAATCTCTTCAAGTTTCATTTGCAATTTCTTCAGTTCTAGTGTACTCATCTTGTAAGGAGTCTTGGATACTTGCGTTTCTCTAGGCATCAAATTGATTGAGAAATCAATATCTCTCTTGGATGGTAACCTCGATATTTCTCTAAATACATCTTCAAAATCTTTTATGATTGCATAGTATTCAATATTTGGTACTTTATCCTTGGGTGTCTCTTCCATATGAGTTGCAAATATTTTGCATCCCTTCCTGAAGCTATTCTTCAGTTGTAAGGATGGAACTTCTCTGATAGTTACTTCTATGAGAATACTTTGGATTGTCCTCAAATTCCCTTCCTCATCCAAGAAAGTAAATTCTTTATTGTTGTAGTATTAGATAGCATGATGCTTTTCCAACCAATACATACCAATTAGGAAACCATATGAGCCCAAAGGTATGATGTTCAAATATTCCCTTGTGCTCAGTCCATTCATGTCCATTGGACATCCCTTAACTATCTCATTAATTTTTCTCTTAGATCTCGTAGCGAGCTGCACCAACAAAGATTTCCAAAGCTTGCTTCTTGGTAAATGAAATCTTTCCACCATCTTAGGATCTAGATAACTATGAATAGCTCCCGAATCAATTAAAATAGCAATGGTTTGGTCATTAATCTTACCTTTGATTTCAATCATGTGAGATTGAAACTCAACTTGCTTGTTATCCAGGGCTGCATAGATCCTTGGTACATTTCTTCACATGTCCTCCATGTTAGAAAAACAGGATCGCGAAGCAATAAAATAAAATAAAAATGTGGAAATAAAAAACAGAAGGTACAAAATACAATATAGACACAGATATACGTGGTTACCCAGTGTGAGATACGTCCACCAGAGAAATTTCCAGGTCCTTCCTTTTTATTATCCAACAAATGAAGGGATACAACCTACAACACATTCGCTTGAACTTCCTCTTCTTTCTCTCACAATATCCTCTCCCATAATACAATATTCATGATAATACACAACTGCAATACAATTCCCTCATAAAAAGGATGGTTTCCTTCTAGGGAAAAAAATCTTAACAAAATATCTACCGTCATATATGTGACTTAATGATGAACGGTCAAGATTGACTATGAAATTACAATATACATTTACAAGGCAATTTTTCCTTCGGGGGCTTCGCCCCCGAATTCTCGTTGGCCCTCGGACCCCCCAGCAAGGGGGATGGCCCCCCTAGACCCCATAGGGGGGGAAGACCCCCCATGCAAAACCCCTACGTGGAGGGGTGTACAGTCTTCCTGGGTGTACAATATTCACGAGGTATAAAAATGATTGAAAACAAAGACCTCTAAATCAAGAAGATAATCATGCTCCACAACCAACAATCTCCCACTTGAAGACTAATCACACAAACTCCACTACTGCTGTACATGTTGGGATATGATCCACCTTGGACCTTGAAAATTTCTCATCTTCACCTTCATGCTTGAAGGCCAACTGAAACTAAACAAGAACTCACTTTCTTTGTGGTTGCTACCTTTGTTAACGTGTATGCATGATTCTGGCTAATATGTATCTTTTCCAACTTCAAATGTCCATCTTCCAAGATAGAATGTATGAAATGGTACCTAACCTGTATATGATTAGTCTTTGAATGAAAGGTTGAGTTCTTTGCAAGATGAATGACACTCTCACCGTCACAATACAACCTGCTATTATCCTGCTTTTTACCCAGTTCCTCCATAAACCTTTGTAACCATACCATTTCTTTACTAGCCTATGTAGCATCAACATACTCTGCTTCTGTTGTTGAAAGTGAAACAACCTTTTGTAGTTTTGAAATACAACTTACTGTTGTTCCACCTACAGTAAAAACATACCATGTGGTGCTCCTCCTGATATCTTTATCACATGCCATATTTGAATCAACATATCCTTGTAGAACAATGTATGAACCTCTAAAACATAGTGCATGAGTATAAGTACCTCTCAAATACCTAAGAATCCACTTTACTGCCTCCCAATGTTCTTTACCTTGATTGTTCATATACCTGCTCACAACTCCCACTACATGTGCAATATCTGGTCTTGTGCAAACAATCACATACATCAAGCTGCCAATTGATGATGAAAAAGGGAGCTTGTACATGTATTTTATGTCCTCTTGTGTCTTGGGACACATTTCCTTAGTTAATTTGAAATGGTTGGCCAAAGGTGTACTAACTGGTTTTGCATTCTCCATTCTAAACATCTCCAACACCTTCTCTATGTACTCATCATGAGACAATGTCAATTTGCTATTTTTCGTGTCTCTTGTTATTCTCATACCAAGGATTTTCTTTGCAACACCCAAATCCTTCATCGCAAATGAATTATCTAATTTCTTCTTGAGCACATTTATATCCTGCATATTAGACCCTGCAACTAGCATGTCATCTACATACAATACGAAGATAATATAGCTTCCATTTTCTAGCCTTTTAAAATAAACACAGTGATCATAATGACATCTACTATAACCTTGTTCTATCATAAACCTGTCAAACTTCCAATACCACTGCCTTGGAGCTTGCTTTAGGCCATACAATCTCTTCTTCAACCTGCATACCAAATTTTCCTTTCCTTTGACCTCATACCCCTATGGTTGTTTCATATACATCTCTTCATCCAAATCCCCATGGAGAAAAATTGTTTTTACATCTAATTGTCCAAGATCAAAATATTCTATTTCCACAAGACTTAAAATAGTTCTAATTGAAGTCATTTTAACAACATGAGAAAATATTTCATCAAAATATATACCTTTTTTTTGTGCAAACCCCTTTACAACAAGTCTAGCCTTGTACCGCTTTTTGCCTCCATATTCTTCCTTCAACCTGTAAACCCATTTATTCTGCAATGTTATTTTCCTGCAGACAACTAAACCAAGTCCCAAGTTTGGTTATTTACCAAGGAATCCATTTCCTCTTTCATGCCTTGCTCCCACTACTTTTTAGTGTCTACCTGCATTACCTCTTCATAACATTCTGGTTCACCAAAATTAGTCAACAATAAATAATACAATGAAGGAGAGTATCGTTCAAGGGGTCTACTTAACCTGGTAGATATTCTAACAACATTTGCAGGAGTTTGAGGTACCTGCTACTCCTATTTTTGTACATTTTTATTTTTTGGTACCTTTGGAATTTCTTTTTCAGTGATCTCATCAAACACTCTGTATTTTGGTTTTTCTTCTTCCTGTTTCCTTCCCTGCAACTGATCTTTTTACATGACCTTCTCATTGAATATGACATATCTACTCCTAATGATTTTGTGATTTTCATAATCCCATAAGTGATAACCAAAATCATTAACACCATATCCAATAAATGTACACTTCTTGGATTTTTCTTTAAGCTTTGTTCTATTTTCTTTATCAATATGGACAAATGCTTCACAACCAAAAGTCTTCATAAATGAATAGTTTACCTTTTTACCTGTCCATGCATCCTCTGGAATGCCACCATCCAAAGAAATTGAAGGTCCTCTATTTATTAAGTAAACAACAATATCTACAACATCTTCCCAAAACTGTAAGGGAAACCTTGCATGCAATCTTATACTCATTGCAAGCTCCATGATTGTATTGTTCATCCTTTATGACACACCATTTTCTTGTGGTGTTCCTGGAACTGTCTTCTCTCTACGAATCCGATGGTATGAAAAATAATCATCAAACTCCTTGTTGAAATATTCACCTCCATTGTCTGATTTGAGACACTTCAACCTTTTTCCTATCTCATTCTCAACCAAAGCTTTCCATTTTTTAAAAGTATCAAAAACATCATATTTTTGTCGAATGCAATAAACCAAACTTTTTCTAGTTGCATCATCAATAAAATTAACATAATAACGAGAGATACCAAGAGATGATACATGAGTTGGTCCCCATACATATGTATGCACAAGCTCTAACTTTTCATTCTTCTTTACCTTTCCAACTCTGAGAAATCTGACTCTCTTTTGTTTTCCATAAACACAGTGCTCACAGAAATCCAAATCAATTTGTTTAATATATGGCAACAAATTTATTTTGTGAAGTATCTGCATCCCCTTCTCACTCATGTGTCCAGGCCTATGATGCCATAATGTTGTATCCACTCCTATAGAAGCTAAAGAGATAGAAGAGTCGGTATTACCAGTACATAAATACAATGTACCTACATTCTCTCCTTTTGCTATCACCAATGATCCTTTGGTGACCTTCCATGCCTTATATGTAAATATAGATATACAACCTTCACTCTCCAACTGCCCAGTTGAAATTTTATTTTTCCTTAGATCTGGAACATGTCTTACCTCTTTCAACAACCATTGTTTTCCATTCTGTTTCTTTATTTGTACCTTTCCCATTCCAACAATTTTGCATGGTGCATCATCACCCAAATGAACCTGTCCAAAATCACCTTGAACATAATCTAGAAAATGTTTCCTATGGGGTGTGGCATGAAATGAAGCCCCTGAATATACTACCCAAGACTCATAAATATTATCTATAGAAATAATCAAATCATCTTGCAACACATCACTTGTTACATTTGCTTCTTGATTTTTCTCTTGTTGTCCATCTCTTTGTTTCTTTGGAGCTCTGTGGTCTTTCTTCAGATGTCCTTTCTTCCCACAATTCCAACATTCTATCTTTCCCAGCCTGAATTTGGATCTACCCTTCCTAGAATTCCCACGGTTCCCTGAGCCCTTTCCTTTATCCTTTTGTCTTCCCTTGTTCTCCATAGTCAACACATTACCTGATGTCTCACCTATGCTTTTCTGTCGCATTTCCTTTCTAAGGATAACACCAACAATATCATCAAATTTTAGAGTGTTTGAACCAGAGACAGAGTTACTTACAACCATGACCAATCCATTCCATCTTTTTTGCAATGGGCACAATATTATAAGAGCCATGACCTCATCATCAAAGTCCACTTTTATAGATCTTAGTTGATTAGTAACTGTATTAAATTCATTTAAATGATCTGCAACAAACCCACCTTTCGACATCTTCATATTAAATAATATCTTCATTAGAAATACCTTATTGGACGTCGATAGTTTTTCATACAATTTAGCCAATGCATACATCAAATCCTTCATTGTATTTTCTTTTGAAATATTGAAAGCCACTGACGCTACCAGGCTCAGTGTGTTTTTCCTAGTGCATTTTTTTCAAGAACCTCCCATTCTTCGTCCTTCATGGTCGTCGACTTCTTTGCTATTCCGCCCAATTTCTCGACCCTAAAGTTTCCATGTTTAGCCATTGATCCCACTCGAACCAGGAACCCTCTTTTCTTGTGAGTTACCTTTCACTCCGATACTAGTTGTTAGAAAACCAGGATCGTGGAGAAAAAAAAACAAAAAAAAAGAGAGGAAATAAAACATAGAAGATACACAATACAATAGAGACACATATATACATGGTTCACCCAGTGTGGGATACATCCATGAGATAAATTTCCAGGTCCTTACTTTTTATTATCCAACAAATGAAGGGATACAAACTACAACACACTCATTGTAACTTCCTCTTCTTTCTCTCACAATCTCCTCTCTTAGAATACAATATTTGTGATAATACACAACCGCAAAAAAATTCCCTCATAAAAAAGAGGGTTTCCTTCTAGGTAAAAAAAACCCTAACATAATATCTACCGTCATATCTGTGACTTAATGATGAACAGTCGATATTGACTATGAAATTACAATATACATTTACAAGGCAATTTTTCCTCCGGGGGCTTCGCCCCCGAATCCATGCTAGCCCCCGAACCGCACAATGGGGGAAATCCCCCCCCTAAAACCCCCTTGCATGGAGGGGTGTACATTCTTCTAGGGTGTATAGTCTTCATGGGGTATAAACACGGATGAAAACAAAGACCTCTGAATCAAGAAGATAATCAGGCTCCACAACCAACACTCCACTCTATCAGCTTGTTGTACATTGTGAAAAATCCTCATTTTTTCACCTATATGAGGGAAAACTATGTACATGTGATCTCCCTCACAACCCCAACACTTCATTGAGTGTTTCCTTGGTATTTTCCCCATTTATGTCATTCTCGGATCCTTGGAAGTTGGTTGTCCATGGAAATTGTTTTTGAATAATTATGGCTTGGTTCCGTTCTTCCTATGTTCCATCATTCCTTTCTTCTTGTCTTCCCAATCCTTTTGGAAAGTTGGTCTTCCTCTATGTTGATCATAGAGGGATTTATCTCTCCTTATAGTTTCATCCAATGTCTTGGGATCATCATACTGTATCTTATCACTGAAAATTGATGGCAGCCCACACACATACCTTTGATTCTTGACTTGTTCATCCTTGATGAAATCAACATATTTCAACAACTGTAAGAATCTCATTTCATACTAATCTATGGTCATACTACCAAGCTTGAGTTCAAAGAACTCCTTCATCTTCCTATCATAATAACGTTTGGTTAAGTATTTCTTTTGAAAATACCTCTTGAACTCCCTCCAAGTAATATTCTTCTCATCAATGTGTTGCACTTGCACAAATTGGTCCCACCACATTGATGTTTTTCCCTTCAGCTGATAAATTATAACTCTCCCCTCTTCTAGTGAGGAGTAATTATGAAATTGAAAGTATTTACTCATCCCCAAAAGCCAAGTCTTTGCATTGTCATCCTTCTTGTGCTCATCATCAAAGGTAGGAGGCTTGATCTTATTCATTTCTCCTCATAGTTCGTTTACACCATACCTCCTCTTATGTTTTCTAATAGGAGATGGACTTGAACTATTGTGTGCTTTCCTAGATGAAATCCATGGTGAGTGATGATGATTCTTATCAAAACTTATTTCTTCTCTTCTTTTATCATGAGACTTATGACTCCTTGACATGCTTGACTATGTCTCCTTATCCATTTTCTTCTCTATTCTTTCCAAGCTCTCTAACAACTTGATGTTGAAACCATCTTGATGCTCCTTGGATTTCATAAGCCTCTCATTATCAAATTTATAACTTTGGACATCTTTTTGTGGACTATTTCTAGTCTCCACCAAGTTCATGCTCTCCTCCTTGTCTTCTCCATGCCCATTTGAGGTTGTTTCTACATTACCTATAATAACATATAACCCCCTAACTTCATCTTCATGGCTATAAGTTCTTTGCTCATATTCTATGTCTATTATCTATGTGATGATCCTATTCTATTTCTTTTAACTCTACAAAATGTGCAGACAATAGGATTTGTTAGACTAAATAATTTAACAAGTTCATGAAATATATGCACAATTTGTTCCATAAGTGCATCAAAATACTTTCTTCTTATTTCTTATGAATTTAACTGCCCAATTCAAATTTCTAGGAGAATATATGGAATCCTTTTTCCAATTCCTTTCCAATGACTACTTCCTTTCTCATTTATGAGTTGTGAGCATAAATTTATGGACATTTGATTATTACCCATTGCCTCATTCTACTCACCCTTCAACTAGGTGCAATTTTTAGTTGTACAAATGCATCCTTGCACTTTTCCATTGGAAATTTGACAGGATATCAATTGGGTTCCTTCATGACCATATTTTGAACATTCTGGCCAAGTTTGACCTTTATTCGAGCTTCGAGTTTCTAGATACAACCTATTGAAGTTTCAAGCCATTTTATCTTTATAGACTTGAATGTTATAGGTGCCTTCTATGTACTCTTGTACATTTTCATGTACCTAGAAACTTAATTAAACTTCATGGTTGTCTTCTGTGGCTCAATATATTTCCATGGACTTCTCCTACGTTCCAATCCGATTATGGAGTAGGAAGTTATGGCCCTCATAAGTTAATTGGGTCTCAAGATTTACCTTCCACTGTTTGGCTTGTAACTCCCTCATACTAGCTCCTTTTGACGAACCGTTTAGAGAATTAGAAAAATCTCTTCGAGCTCTTTCATTTGAGATGCAAAGACATATTGTAAATTGGTAAACTTTGTTCGTGTTGTTTTCGAGTACCTGAAATCATTGTTTAGGCCATCAAAAATGGCCTACAAGAAAATGACACGAAAAACACTGTAATTTTATGAGAAAATTAATTGATTTCTGCTGAGATGGATGTTGGTATTGAATATTGGGTCCACTTGGCACCCAAATATGATGAAATTTTAGCCTCTTGGACTTCCTGGCATTGCCTCATTGACCTTCTCCCTTTTCCTTATCTCTTTTCCCTTTAGGCAGGTCTTGAAATTCGTTAAAATATTGATATTTTACGGCCCCACCTTCCTAGTTGGCACGTTTTTTACTCGGATAGGACATAGGTCCCACTTTGGCTGTCAAAATTCCACATGGAATATTTTTATTGGTTGCGAGGATGAGTGGGTCCCATCCCACACCTTTTTCCTTGGTGCGCGCAGATTAGTACATCTCCAGATCCAACAGTGGAGATCATGCGAGATAAACGACCAAAAGGCCATGTTGCATCCAAAAAGTGCGTGAAGTTTAAAAACCTCTTGGTTCGTGAAAATGGTTTTCTCTTGCTACATGGAAAAATCGGGTGGTGTCACATGGTACAAGGGTCGAGAGCCAAAATCGCTTCGCCCCCATGTGACAATGGTTTATGGTATCAACTAAACTACCCTACACACATAACTCTCACATCACCTGCCACAGTGCCACCTGCTGCCACTGTAAACTTTCCACTGTGGCACTCCACATCACTGCCATGTCACCACCACATCTCTTCCACCTTCCCTCCATGTCATGTACAAAAAAATACCCAAATTTTCCAAATTTCGAATTTTTCCAGAAACTCATAAATTGTGATTTTCTGCCCTAGCCACCATGGAAATCAAGAATTAATCTTACTGCTGCCAAATTCGACCATGGGCATGCCAATTTGGCCTTTGCGCATGAAATTTGACTCTTGTACGTCGATTTCTCCATGCATTTCACTGTAGAAATTGGGGCTTTTCCCATTTTTTCACAATTTATCCATGGCCACTCTACAATTCCGCAACTTGACCAATTACAGTCTTGAAAATTCCCAAACTGAGATTAAAATTGGGGAATTTTAATCCTTGCAAATTTTTTCCTCAATTACTCGTGAAATTTCCCCAATTTCACTATAGTAATTTCAACAAACATGTTGCAGACATCCGTTTCTAACAATCCGTCGAATAGTAATTTGGCCTCTGCACATGAAATTTGACTCTTGTATGTCAAGTTCTCCATGCATTACACTGTAAAAATTGGGGTTTTTTCCATTTTCACCTAATTTCGCCATGACCACTCTGAAATTCTGCAATTCGACCAATTACAGTCTTGAAAATTCCCAGACTGAGATTAAAATTGGGGATTTTTAATCCTTGGAAATTTTTTCCTCAATTACTCGTGAAATTTCCCCAATTTCACTGTTGTAATTTTGACAAACATGTTGCAGACATCCCTTTCTAACAATCTGTCGAACAGTTTGCATGCATACTTTGTAAAATCATCTTCAACGCTATGTATGTGGCCCATAGAGGCTACGTGTTGAACCCATGGCTCTGATACCACATTGTAGCATCCTGAACCCCGAGTTGGACAATGCCACACGAAAATTCCAACTTTGATACCATTTAATTACATAAAATGTTCTGCATGTGAATTGAAATGCATTCCTAACAGCATACGCTTACGTGCATGAATATAACAAAAAAAACCATAACAGATTCAACTCAATTTAAACACACATTAACAAATAAAATACACAAGAAGACACTTATCTTTTGTAAATAATCACCAACTGCATGCATACCTCAGACATTCCTCCCAACCTTAGACTCTGCTACTCATAAACTCTCAGCAACAGGTCACCCCCGAGTTGGGGATAAAATTCCACAAGGGCAAAGGAATCATAAGCCAAGCTAAGGTCTTTCAACAACCAAAATACGTATATAAAGGTGCCAACTATAGCAGACAACCCATAGTCTCTCATTCCCCACATGTCTGTCCCACCCCAGGAAGTGTGCCCCTTCTCTGCTCAACAGTCCTTCGACTCCCCACTTCCCTTTTGGGGCTTCAAAAATAGGTTGAACATGAAGTGTTAGAGCCATGTAGCTACATCTTGTCACCTTGGTAAATCAATTCCCAACAATTCTCTCACCTATAGAGAATAGTCGTAGGCCCGACAACCCGCTTTTTCAACAACACATGAGCCTAACAACCCGCCTCTTCAACTCAATATACCCTGGTTACTGGTTAACCACAACTCAAAAGGTTTCCAAGTACAAGTATGGTGATGGAATCCAGGTACAAATTACCAAAGTGAGTGAATAATGAAGGTATTATTGGGAAAGATGAGAATTACACTAAGTTCTCAACAATATATTTGCATGTTCCCAACTTGACACTTGTCAAGCTAGGAACTACATGGCTCCACTTGGTGATATTTTCCTCACTCTTAGGAACTTAGGATAAAATCATATCCCACAACTTAGACTTTAGGAAATATTATATTAGTATTTCCTTAGCTTAGCCCCTCTTCCTAGACCCTTAGCCCCATTTCCCTTCTAGTGGATTTTACCCGCCCATAATCTTTTGTCTGGTTGGTTTGCAATAGTTATGCATTTTATTAATATCTGAGTTTGATTACATTTTACAAAGATAGGCTCACTGGCCTTTTAGCATCCATGCTCTCCAACCCAATAACCACAAAGGTACTCTGGCCTCAAAGCATATATACAGAGGCTCTCTAGCCCCAAAGTATGTTGTCTCACCAACCTATATGTACATTTACATTTACATCACAATTGGGGTTCGACCTAGGGGTTTTACAAGATTAGTCCCATATTCTAGGCCAAGAGGATGGATGTCTAAAATGTTCAAAGTTTAGAGGGCTTGGAATTGTAGAGATTTTAACATTTAATGGTATTGTCACCATGGTAGTATTGTTTATCTGTGTACAGTCCTGGAAATCCAATATTATCATAGTGTTTGCGATAATATTTTAGCATAACATTCCTAACATGGAGTCTCTTAATGTCCTCCCTTGGTTCCCTAAGTTGATCTAATAGTATGGTCACAAGGGAAAAGGTGCAAGTCATCCTCCTTTTACTAGGAGGCCATCTAGGATGCTCTAATTAGTGAGAATCCAACTGCATGTGATTTCATTTGGCACTGTAAATATTTTTACGTTTTCACTACCTATCATTTTGCACCTACATTCAAACATATACCGTTAATCAATTTTTCATGCTTGGAAATCAAAATAATTTGCATTTTAGGATCTTAGATAGAATATACCCACAAGAGTCATCGACCAAGCCTCTATCTCAACACCTCAACATAAGAATATACCCACAAGAGTCATTGACCAAGCCTTTATCTCAACATCTCAACATATTAACACTCTCCCTCTCCACAATTGTTATCTTCATCTATTTCCTTGACCTCTGAAGTAGGCCCTCCTCATCACTCTCTTAGGCCATACTATAAAAAGAACACTCCAATATCTCATCCCTAGTAAACAATCCAACATGTTTGCACTGGTATTTCATTTCCAATTTTGTTTCCCATCTATCTTCTTAAGCCTTATAGAGAGATTATACTCACTCAATCCATGTCATGGCCCTAAGTTGGTACTCAATATCCATAGGTATGATTATAGGTTTCAACTATAATATATCATAGAAATAATATAGATTAGAAGAGGATATGAATTTACAAAAAACTTAATAGCATAAATGTACTAGAAATGAGATTGTGGTTGAAGTGAAATAAAATAAGGTTGCAAAAAATACAAATTCGATTAATAAAATGTTGTTGAGTATAATGGCAACGACAATATTTGTGGCTGAAAGAGATGTATGCTACTCTTATTCATAAAATCCCCATTGAAAAGAGTTTGAACCCTTTTTTATTACAATACATAATAGAAAGCCTAAAAGACAAAAACCTTAACACTATAAGTTCGAGAGCTAAAACAATAGCCCCCCAAGAAGCTAACTTAGAATAACACATCAACTTCCTAGGGAAATAATTTTTTGTTTGAACTATGATTGGAGTGCACAAGTATCCCATTGGAAAGTTCTTGACGAGGAGAACACAATACAAGTCCCAAACTCAAAGTGAAAGGTTTAGATAATGGTTTCGGGCCAAAAATAGTGGGAAGGACCAAAACTTACTATTCAAGGATTTGACCAAAAAATGCCAGATTTAGGGATGTACCTTGTCCATTTTCGCCAAATTTAGGGATGTACCTTGTCCCTTTTCTTGAATAAGTAATGGTGTATATACTTGGTCCAATCATACCTCACTCTTCTCTTACAATTCCTCGTGATTAGTCACTATTTCATATGGATGGTGTTGGTTTTATCATTCAACAATACCATGGAAATAATAATACTCATGATTGTCCTTGATATAGCTAGAACACTGACTATATTTATTGAACTTAGAATCACCCCTTCCTCTCCCACTCCTCTTCAACCTAATTTCTTATCAAACCATTAATCGTTGTTTCATCTTAAATCCATCTTGCAACATGCCAAATTCATCCTCTACTACTCTATGTCTCTCTCTATGTGATTCAGACCATAGATACAACTCACATACTTCACTATGAACATAATTGGTCTCCCACAAAACCAAAAAACATGTCCATCTAGATCTAACCATAATGTCATAGAACATAGGATATATGTATTTACTTAAATAGTAACAATAAAAGTATATTTTGCTAATCCATGACTCCTTAATACCCATCTCTCCTTGTTTGTTAGAAAAGTGTACTCTTTTATTAACCATCCTTTACTCTCCTAATTATTTACCACTCTAATCTTAGGTCAAATCAATGCACATTACCACCAACAATGTGTATACCAATTTGTAGTGTACCTTTAGCTAGATCGAGGCTTATAATGCACAATATAGCAATCGGTATACACTTAAGCTTGATTATAAACACAGGCCAGTATAAACACATGCATTTAACACAATTAAACACATTTAAATTACAGAGTGAAACATATCTGGTTACTATTATAATTAAACATTCCATACCATTTAACAATAATTCATTTACACAGCGGAAAACATGATACATAGACAGCACGGTCATGCACAAGATGATTAAAGCATAATTCAGATACTTATCTTTTAACAGCTGTAGAAATCACCAACCAAGTGCAGGCCTTCCACGAACCTCCCAGCTCGGGGGTGACCCACTGTTGAGCTGATGAACAGTGTGGTCTAAGACTGGTAGAAAATATTCATTTTTCCCAACCAAAGTCAAAAGCATAAAAAATTGTTAAAATATTTTACCCAAAAATGAAATGTAGATAGAAATGAAAGATTAAGTTCATTGCATTCAATTGTAGCATTAACCCAAAACATGAAGTTGTTATCTAATCCCAGGTTTTGTTTTCTTGTAAGAGACATAGACATAGTGGTTCAACATACTAGGTATGTAATGGTGCATCCTCATCACCGACACAAATACTTGTTTAATAAGCAATTCACCTAGGTTCACTCTGAAAGATGAAAATGAATATTTAGCATATATTTTTTATTTTTATGCTTTCAATTTACAATATTAAATTATCTTAGAGTCGATCCCATATTCATTCAAATGTTTGTGTTTCTTGCTCTTGTATCAATTGTTTCATATAAATAAAATATAACTTTCAACAATTTTACTATCCTAAATCGATTTTAATCCTTAGTTCCATTCACACATGTTGCTAAATTCTATAACCCCTATTACATACACGTGCATAACCCCTATTAAATACACGTGCATACATACATGTGTAGTGTCTAACAACTTGGGGCCATGTTTAATGCATTTCCATTCCAATCATTATTCATATATTTGTTTCTTACATTAGAATATTTTTTTTTAACATTGCAGATGGCCTAACACATTTTGTAGGTCATATTGTTAGGGGTGTTTATTAGTTCGTGATCGTGAACAAATCCTTTCACTTATTCTTCATCCTATCCTTCATGACCTCTCCATGATCATGACTTTACTTTATGGGTTTATGGGTTCTTTATCGACTCATGTCCATCATTCTTCTGCGTCCAAAATGGTTTTATCTAAATTCAAGAAACTTCATACCATCTAATTATCCATGACGAGCATTCTAGTTGGTGATCAACACCATACTTAACCTATCTTGCAGTAAGAAAATTTCCTAATGAGGCATTAATGGATAGAAATTTCCTCCTTACCCTATGTAAAGTGATGTTCCATGCCAACTCTCTTAATTAATTTATATTTATATTTATACATATTAAACAAAACACATGTGCACACATATATAATTATTTCATTGTGGCAATGGCTAAGAATATTCACGTCCTTGATTTGTGTCCTTGATTTGTATGGCATTAGCACAAATATCTTAAGAACACATTATTGTGGTAATGGTTAAGAATATTCATGTCCTTAAGTTGTATGATATTAGCACAAATCTCTTAAGAACACACCTATTTCAGATTGGTCAATTAATGTACCTTATTGTCATGTGCCATTGAGTGAATACTTAATCAAATACAACACCTTGCGCACCTAATTTCACCTAATTCATGGAAGGGTTGACTTAAAGTATTTACACATCTAATTCATGGAAGGTTTGACTTCAGTGTTTCCTACCATTAAGGTCACCTAAGGCTCATCCATTTCCCTCAAGCATTAGGGCAACATAAGTCACATTCATTTCCCTCAAAGTACTTAACTACCTTTTATATTCATTCATTGTCACTAGTTATGTCTTTATGTTGTCTAATAATGGAACACTACTCTTAAGCATGCATTTATTCTAGATTAGTTGATCAATTTATCTCATTATCATTTTCCATTAATTTAATACTTAATCAGAGTTAACATGTTGCACATCTAATCCATGGAAGGTTGAACTTAATTCCCTCCTACCATAAATATTATGTATGTTAAATTCATTTTTATTAATTGATTTGAATTTTTATTTTAAATTGATTTAAATTGATTATGTACGTGAATTGAAATGCATTCCTAACAGCATACATTTACGTGGATGAATATAACAAAAAAAACCATAACGGATTCAACTCAATTTAAACACACATTAATAAATAAAATACACAAGAAGACACTTATCTTTTGTAAATAATCACCAACTTCATGCAGACCTCAGACGTTCCTCCCAACCTTAGACTC
>ML796590.1:360666-372219 GCA_009831015.1 Picea engelmannii
TGATGTTCCATGCCAACTCTCTTAATTAATTTATATTTATATTTATACATATTAAACAAAACACATGTGCACACATATATAGTTACTTCATTGTGGCAATGGCTAAGAATATTCACGTCCTTGATTTGTGTCCTTGATTTGTATGGCATTAGCACAAATATCTTAAGAACACACTATTGTGGTAATGGTTAAGAATATCCATGTCCTTAAGTTGTATGGCATTAGCACAAATCTCTTAAGAACACACCTATTTCAGATTGGTCAATTAATGTACCTTATTCTCACATACCTTATTGTCATGTGCCATTGAGTGAATACTTAATCAAATTCAACACCTTGCGCACCTAATTCCACCTAATTCATGGAAGGGTTTACTTAAAGTATTTATACATCTAATTCATGGAAGGTTTGACTTCGGTGTTTCCTACCATTAAGGTCACCTAAGGCACATCCATTTCCCTCAAGCATTAGGGCAACATAAGTCACATTCATTTCCCTCAAAGTACTTAACTACCTTTTATATTCATTCATTGTCACTAGTTATGTCTTTATGTTGTCCAACAATGGAACACTACTCTTAAGCATGCATTTATTCTAGATTAGCTGATCAATTTATCTCATTATCATTTTCCATTAATTTAATACTTAATCAGAGTTAACATGTTGCACATCTAATCCATGGAAGGTTGAACTTAATTCCCTCCTACCATCAATATTATGTATGTTGGATTCATTTTTATTAATTGATTTAAATTTTCATTTTATAAACTCAACAAAATACACACATATAGTAATTGTACAAGGGCATTATTTGGAAATAGTTATGTCTTGCCTTGTTTGATATTGAAAAAATTCCCTTAAGAATGTACTTATTTCACACCATCCAATTGTGTGTACCTCAAACTCATGTACATTAACCTTTGATTTAATAAAAGAGTAAACACCTTCAATAACTAATTCATGAACGGATTGGCTTTGAGTCCCTCTTTCCATCATGATCATTAAATCAAATCCATTTCCTTGAAGTTGTCAACTACCTTTTACACTCTTTATCCTAGTAGGAGCCTCATCTACCATACAATAATATAATTGGAGAGTCCATATCATATGCAAGTCCAATTACAACTTTTTCCTTCTTTTAATTTTGCTAGTGTATTTCATTTTATTATGTGCTTGCATCACATCATTGATAAACACTTTTGACATTTCTCAACCTTATATTTATCACAAAATATACATTCAATCCTATATATATATACATTCAATCCTATATATAGAAAGAGACAAAGGGGAAGGCTTTGAGGGATCGTTCTCCCTTCTTTAAAATATTTGGATGGAGGGTGGATAAACTATTAACCACAATAATGGTTGATAACCCCAAGGAACTCCATTGAATTTGAACCTATAATTTATGGCCTCATTGTCAACAA
Source organism: Picea engelmannii (assembly GCA_009831015.1). Taxonomy (NCBI): domain Eukaryota; kingdom Viridiplantae; phylum Streptophyta; class Pinopsida; order Pinales; family Pinaceae; genus Picea; species Picea engelmannii. The sequence continues at coordinate 362,097 of ML796590.1, forward strand.
CATACCTTAGGTGAATGATTTAACCAATTGTGTTAACCATATATATATATATATATATATATATATATATATATATATATAATCTTCTAATTTAGAGATCCATTGTTATCCATTTGTTTGAAATAGGTAGATAGAGTATTAGAAAGAACATTTAAGGCAAAAAGGATAGGGATGAAAATGGATCTTTGAATCAAAAGGTTTGGATGAGCTATGGTATCTACACATCCTTTGAGTTAGTTAAATTCTTATCCTAAAGAGTAATTATAGGTAGACATGTAAGTTTCTCGATCTCTCATGGATGTGTCAAGTTTGATCATAGTAGGGAAGGTAGAAAAATGATGAGCTAACATAAGTTTAAGAGTATATATGAATTATATGGAGAAATTTTAGATGTCCAAATTTTTATCTCACACACACATATATGTGTGTGTGTTTCTTATCTCTATTTTTTTCTTAAGGTGTGGCTTGTTCAAAATGGTGTCATGTTAGCAATGAAGTTCTAAGATATCTAAAATATAAATCATTTTGAATATGAAACTAATGGTTGATCATTGAATACACTAGTGATTAAAAGTGTATTTATCATGGGTGGACGTGACTTACAATGGAAGCAATGAAGTTCTAAGATATCTAAAATATAAATCATTTTGAATATGAAACTAATGGTTGAACATTGAATACTCTAGTGATTAAAAGTGTATTTATCATGGGTGGACGTGACTTACAATGGAATTGAAAGTTTGAAATTATTAATTTTCTTTTAAAATGTCAAAATAAATTTCTTAATAAATATTTTTAGAAACATGTAAATATTATTTTAATATCAACATTTTTGAGAATCGACATTGATTTTATGAACCAATTATCATAACTAGTTTTTTAAGAAATATATTTTAAATTCAAACTTTGGAGTCCATCCCTACAACTTTTATCTCTAATATTAACCTCCCTCCTATAATTTAAAAAGAAATAACTGAAAATTTTGTAGTAAGATAATTAGGCAAAAAGGAGACAAAAGATTCCATTGCTTGAGTAACTACTCGGAGGCACTAATATCCTACCAAATTGTCAATATTATCTTGATCACTATGTGCTCATCTCAGTAATTTTTTTTATATATATAATAAGAAATATAGCATGACTTTTTGGATTTTCTTTCATTGTTCCACAATCCTTGTATCCTTTTAGCCTTACATAGGCCCTACATTTTCCTTATTCCGAACTTTTTTTTTTTTTAAATATTTTTTCATATTGAAATCTTAATTAAATTTGATAACCAACCAACCTTGGATTTTTCTAGCGTCTCAAAATGCATGTACTTTAAATTATATATCTTTGTCACTATTATATAATATAAAGAAGTGTTAGCAATGGGATCACACATTCTAAAATAAAATTATTTTACCTATTCAACTATAAATACTATAAATAAATAACTATGATGGATCATGAAATGGGTCATTTTTCATGAGAACACATCATAATTTCACGCTAATGCTACTAAATGGTTCATAAAGAATTTAGTTGTATTTTGTAAAGTTGTTCCTCATTTTTCAATGCTTTAAGGATTATTTTAAGATTACGCACGACTTTCAAACAATAGATTTGAGGTCAAGATCAAGTTTCATAAAAGGTAGCACCTAAGAATATAATATATTACACATGTTCACCCATATATGGTCACACTAATCTCCTCTAAGTAAAGTAACACTCCTTTATTTGTTTTTCTTATTATTTTAAATACACTAACAACGCAAAGGAGTATGACAATAGAAAATACTCCACATTTCCCTCACTAAAAGGTTTTTAAAGTGGTTTGTGTGTTTTTGAATATTGAGACTTCAATAAAACTTCATCACCAACTAACCTTGGATTCTTCTAGCTTTTAACCCCTCACTCACTCCAAACTATGTATCTTTATCACTATTATATAAGACAAAGAGGTTTTAGCAATGGGTTTACACATTCCTCTATGGAATAAAATGCTTTTACCCTTTCAAATACAAATAAATAACTTCATAAGTATTTTTTACTACACCATAATTTCACACCTCTAATGCTACAATATGGCTCATAGAGATTTTAGTTATGTTTTGTGGAGTTCTCCCTTCTTCTTTTTTTTTTATGTTTTACAAAAATATTTTAGGATGAAGCATACTCTTAAATCAAAGATTTTGAGGTTAAGATTAGGTTCCATGGAGCTCGTAACATTTATAATTGTATTAGAATATAATCTAATACACATGTTTACTCATCCGTAGTCACAACATCCTCCTTTATCTTTCTTTAGGTCAAGTAGCACTCCTCCATTTGTTTCTCCTATACTCTAAACATACTAACAACACAAAGGATTATGACATTAGAAAATATCTAGGTACACATTCATTTGTTTAATATTATTTTTTAATATTATTTTCTATTTTAGATTTGTACTTTTAATTTTTATTATACAAGACTAAGTTGGATGTCATTACACATATTTTAATCAAGGTGAATATTTGCTTCATGGATATTTAGTTAGGTTTTTTTTTTTGTTTTTCATTACATTCATTGAAACACGCAATAGATTGAAATTGGAGGATTTTTTTCTCCCACTTTCTTAATGCCCTAAAGTTGGTGAACATAGGAGAGATGCCTTAATACCTTCCTTTTGCTTACTTTGCTCCATATCATCTTCATAAATAAACATCTTGGTAAATAATCTCTTCTCCCCTATATAATATGGTTTCTCTTCCATTTAATAAATAAATCTTAATTAATAAACTTTCTTGGTGACATGGTTGTAAATCTGTGATCTCTTGGTTAGTTGGTGTTTATTGGTTTTCTCCCTCTCACAAGTGGTATGTTCACAAAATAAATTTATTAATTTTAGACCATCTAATATTTTATGACCTTATCGGGGTGTCAACTTGTATTACATCAAATTTGTTATTTTCCTTTTTGATAATATATAATTTGTTAGGATATTTAGACACTTAGGAGTTAGTTAAGATCAACTTGGTCTAATGTGTTGTTAGGTAAAAGTGTGTTTCTTAGTGTGTTTCTTTAGTGTGCATTAGAATGCATTTGTAGTTAGTGTCAGTACTTTGTTTTGACAACTAAAAGACTTTAACCTATGAACTTTTTTCATTTCTACCTTTCCATTTTACCACATTCTTCACTCACTTCAGTTCAATAAAGACATTTTCAAGGCATAAATAGGTAACAATTTATTTTATTTTTAATTGATTAAAGTCGACATTTTAAGATAGTTGAAAATTCAGATTTTACTAGTTTTTACAAGAACAACGCAAATCTTGTAATTACTCATTCATCAAGATATGTGCAGGACGATTTGGACGAAGTGGGCACTTGGAGTGTGTTCCTTGGTTTCATGACATGTATTGTGTCCTCCTAGATGCGTGAAAATGATCCAAAAACATGTCAATCAATGCATGGTCAATTCAACCACTTTGCAGTTATTTTTACAGTCTTTTCATTTCAACATGTGTTTTAAAACCTTCTTTCAAAACCTTATCCTCACTAGTTAACATAGTATTGTTGTAAAGAGCTCACATTAGTGGCATATTTCACTTTTCAACCTGATTTATTATCGTTGGAACTGTGACAACCTAAGGTTGGAAGAATTATATTTTTATTTGAAGTTTTGAAGATTAGGTTAGACTAGAATTCCTAGATTAGTTGATGATTGCTTTCAAGATTGGATTTTTTTCTTAGTCTGTATATTGAAGCTAGTTCCCTCACATACAGTGATTATGCCTCATAAGTCTACTAACCTTGGATTGACATGATAAATGTCTTATTTTATGCAAATATATTAAGTTGACATTTTTGGCATCGTTGTCGGGGAGGAACTAAAGGCAATAGTTTTGAAATCATTTTGTTTGTTCACACATTTAAGACTAGAAAGAGTGAAGAAGGTAAGATGGGAGGTATGAACCCACACAACCACTTTTGTGAGTCCCCACAAGGACTAGTCATGTGTGATTTGCATGAATAGATCAATTAGACCTAGAGATAATAAGGGTAGATTTATTAAAACAAAAAAAACAAAAAAAGTTGTTTCATTAAAACAAAAAAATCTTAGAAAAATCAAACCCCCCTATAAAACCAATTACTTAATCATCACAACCACCTACTAAGCCATCTACTAAAAAACCTACTTCATCTTCACAAGCACCTACTAAACCATCTACTATACCACTTACCTCATCATATTCACAACCATCTACTAATTCATCTATCAAACCATCCATAAAACCCCCCATTACTAACTTGCTTGCATGTACTAAGAAGGATACAATGAAACAATTTGTTACAGAAATCTCAAAGCAAACACACACAAAATATATTGTTGAACAATTTGAATATCCAGAAGAAACACTAGAAGGTTGGAGTAAACAATTTTGGATCTTTTGGGACAATAAGATGTCTGATGAAGAATCTCACATTGGAGAAGGAATAATACCAGGAGGTGGAGGAGAGAGAATACCAACAAATATAGGTGCAGGAAGAGAAGGGGGAGGTGAAAGAGGTCCAAGAGGTGGAGAAAGAGAAAGAATACCCAAAGGATGGGGAGAATGAGAAAGAGGTCCAAATTATGCAGGAGAAGAGGAAGAGGAAGTCACTTTTGGTTTCCACATCTTAGATGTACCTATAGAATTTGGAAATGAACTAAAGATGAAAAAAAATCCTCCTTTTGTTCTTCCTAACTTTCATGGTATGGCCTTCGAAGATCTTGATGCATTTTTTTTTAATTTGATATTTTATGTTGTATCTATGGGTATACAAATGTTTCTCAAAAACTTTGTTTTTTTCCTGCCACTCTGAAGAACACTACTTTAAAATGGTTTATGGGGATATGAGAAAATATTATTGGGCATTGGGATATTATGAGGAAAATTTTCCTTAAGAAGTATCAAACTTACTGCAGACCAAGAGATTTTAAGGAAGATATATTGAGGATGGTTTAGAAAGAAGATGAGAACTTAGAGGACTACTTGGAGAGATTTTTGTTCAATTTGCAAAAATTGAAACATAGTTCTTTAAATTTTGATATTATTCGTACAATATTTTTAAAAGCCATTCATGATGAATATATTGATATTCTTAATCTCATGGGATCTCGTGACATTTCAACTCTACCATTTGAACAAATTGTTGAAATGTGCAGGAAATACTCCAGGGGTAGAGCTAAGACTGGAAACAGATCAAGAGATGCTCTTTCCAAAGTCACCAAATTATCCACATGGAGTATAACTAGGGTAGAACTAGATAGTTTGTTAGAAAATTTTAAAACTGATCTTTTGAGTACATTAGGTTATCATATTGATACATTGAAGGCTAAAAAGAAACAAGAAGACCAAAATGAAGCTTTAGCAGTTTTTTGTCATCGATGTAAGAAAAAGCATCCACCAAGAGAATGTTTGTTACATAGTATTCATGTTTGTGGTATTTGTGCAGAGAACCATTCAATGTAATATTTCCCATCATTTCCAGGAATCAAATCAGTTTTCAAAGGTGAAAGCACGATAAAAAAAATATATTCATTATGTTGCACCAAAAAGACCCATGCACACCAGGCATGCCTCAATATCCTGCTCAACAATTTCCTTCATATTCTAATCCAAATTCTGTACACAACACATGGAATTCCCCTCTTCCTTGGAAAGCATGGCCTCCTTAGCAGGCTCAAAATAAACCTTTTCAACAAGGTTGGCGAGGACCCGCTTATGGAAACCAACCTCCCCACAATCCTCAAACATCATATCAGTGATATCAACAATCATATTTTCGACAGCCATATCAACAACAATCTTTTCCATTTCAACAACAATCTTGTCCTTTCAACAACAACCATACTTGTAGCAACAACAGATTCCATCCACTCAATATACACAACTAACTCAACAACCATATTCCATACCTCCTCCACCACATATCACTCAACCACAACAGCTACAACTTCCTTCTAATTAGCCACCACCCAGAGAAATTAAATTTACAACAGCTAATAACTAATCCTAATAATAGAGTGGAGAGACTTGCTTATAATGTTGAAGAAGGAACAATGCCTACTTATGCAATTGTTTATGTCCAAGACATCCACTTCATGTCTAGTAAAACACTTGATAAAGAATCCTCTGTAGTCATAGAAGAAAAATAAAAATAAAAATAAACTCTTAATAAAACTGACACTACAATTACACACAAGTCAGTTGAAACTCATAAGGATCAACCGCCATTAACCAAAATACCTCCTTTTCTAGAGATGTTGTACTTGGAAAAATCCATAACTCCTTCTGAGCCTTATTTCTTAAATGAATTAAAGAATATTTGTGTTAAAATTCTCTTATTAGAAGCTATAAAGAACATACCAATTTATACAAGAACAATTAGGGAATTATTCCTTAAGAAATCAGGAAGAAAAAGGAAGGATCCAACAATAGTGCAAGTTGTTGGAAAACTAACTAGCCTAATGTCAACAAACATCACAACACAAAAATATGTTCAACCAGGGGTACCAATTGTTACCATCTTAATACAAAAAGATTTCTATTTCAAATACCTTAATTAACTTAGGTGAAACTACTAATGTGATGACCATGAAAACAATGAAAAAACTGAATATCTGTAATCTTTGACCTACACCTACAATATTGGAAATGGAAGATAGATCTCGGGTAAAACTAGAGGGTGTAGTAGATGATGTCATTTTATCTTTGGATTCATGGGAGTATCTTGTAGACTTTGTAGTTCTTCAACCAAAATCTAACTTAGGTGGACACTCTCTTATACTTAGAAGACCTTGGTTGGAAACAATTGATGCTCTTATTAGTTGTAGATCAAGAAATATGATTATTTCAAGAGGGAGTGAAAGAAAGCAAGTGACACTTTATCCACCTGCTAGATCTATTATTGAATTCGAACAAATGTCATGGCTTGAAGAAACATATTCCGAGGAAGAGACTATTCATTATTTTTGTAGTATTGCTCAAGCTATAAATTTCAGAGAAGGAAACGATGAAAATGTACTTACTCACTTCATTTCCAATCCAGATTCCATAGACAAATTTGAATCTTCTCAACAAATTTCTACTAATTATCTTTTGGAGCAAAGTTTTCAGGAAAATTGTATAGTATATTCTTTACAATATCTATTTGAAACTATATTTCCTGTAAACACAATATTAGATTCACACAGTAAAGTCATTGAAATTCTCCCTGGAAATTGTTTAAACATCTATTCTAATTTGGAAAAATCTCAGGAGGAAAGGTTAATTTAATGATTGCATAAATATTCTAAGGCATTTGTGTGGTATTACATAGATATGCAAGGTATACACCTAGATACTTGCACACATCACATTTACATAGAATAAAATGTCAAACCCATCAGACAACGACAAATAAGAACAAATACTATGCTAAAAGAGATAATGAAAGAAGAAATTAAAAAATTGTTAAAAGTAGACTTTATCTATTCTATCTCAGATAGCCAATGGGATTCTCTCTTGGTGGTATTACCCAAAAAGAATGGAAAATGGAAAATATGTGTGGACTATCAAGAATTGAATAAAGCAACCCTGAAATATTATTTTCCTTTGCCCTTCATTGACCAAGTCCTGGACAAATTAGCATGAAATACATACTTTTCTTTCCTCGATGGATTTAGTGGCTACAATCATATCAAAATAGCCTTGGAAGACCAAGACAAGACAACATTCACATGTCCTTGGGGGACATATGCATATGAAGTCTTACCCTTTGGTCTGTGCAATGCACTAGCCACATTTCAGAGGGAAGTCTTGACCATTTTTTTTAATTTGATACATGGATGTGTAGAAGTTTACATGGATGACTTTTCAGTGTATGGAGATGATTTTGAAGATGATTTAAATAATTTGAAAAAGGTTCTAAGATGCTTGGAAAAAAATATATCACTTAGTGGTGTAAAATGAAGGAATTGTGCTTGGTCATCATGTGTCTCATGCATGACTAAAAGTAGATCTATCCAAGATAGAGTTCATTCTCAAATTAACAATTCTATCAAATCAAAGAGATGTTAGAAGTTTTCTAGGCTATGCATGCAATTATTGTATATTCATAGAAAATTTTAGTAAAATAGCCTTGCCTTTGTTTAAATTACTTGTGAAAGATGCATAATTTTGTTGGGATACTAACTTCTAATCTGCTTTCCAAATTCTTAAAGAAATTTTTTATCAGCACCAATATTGAAGGGTCCAGACTAGAGCTTACCATTCCACATCTCCACAGATGCATCTGATACAATAGTGGGAGCAATAATAAGTCAAAAGGGAAATCTTCTAACCTTTTCTATATACTTTATTAGTAAAAACTTAACTCCAACTGAGCTCAATTATACAATGACTGGAAAGGAAATGTTGGTAGTCGTTCATATTGTAAATAAATTCCGACATTATATTATTGGATACAAAGTCTTTGTCCATACAAACCATTTTTCCATTAGATACTTAATGAATAAGCCTATTACAAATGGTAGAATAACAAGATGGTTATTATTATTGCAAGAATTCAATATTATTGTCATATATCGACTTGGAAAGGACAATCATGTGGCAGACTTGCTTTCACGCATTAATAATGATGGTGAGAGTTTTCCATTAACAGACTCCTTCCTAGATGAGCATCTATTTTCTATATCTACCAAAACTCCATGGTTTGTTGATATAGTTAATTATTTAGCTACAAGGAAGTTACCATCCCATCTCTCATCAAAAGAGAAAAAGAAAATAATCAAATATAGTGCTAAATTTTCATGGATTAAAGGAGATCTTTTCTACATCGGAGCATGTTTGATAATCCGTAGGTGTGTTAGAGGAGATGAGTTTTTTTATATTCCTAAATCATGTCATGACAAACCCTATGGTGGCCTTTTTGCATATAAACAACCTTCTTATGAAATGCTTCTTCTTAGATACTATTGGAAAAATCTATTCAGAGATGCAAAGAAGTATGTAAGAAGTTGTGATAGTTTCCAATGGATGGGAAATCCAACAACAATAGATGAGATGCCCCTACAACCTCAAGTTATGTTGGAGCCTTTTGAGAAGTGGGCTTTAGATTTCATAGGTCTTATGAATCCCTTGTCCAAAGGAAATATATATATTGTCTTGCATAGACTATGTAACAAAGTGGGAGGAGGAAAAAGATTTGTCACGAGTAATTGAAGAGTCATTAGTCAACTTCCTATTTGAAGGCATTTTTTTTTTCAGATTTGGAGTCCCCAGGAAAATTGTCACTAACCAAGGAGCACAATTTACTTAAAAGTTCATAAGATAAATTGTTGAAAAATACAATATCAAACACTGTAAGTCCACCTCCTATCATTCACAAGCAAATGGTTAGGTATAATCTAAAAACAAAATTTTGGAAGCAATCATGACAAAGAAAATCCAACTTCATCAGAAGGACTGGGTGTAAATTCTAACCTTGTACAATATCTACTGCAAATCGATATTCAGAAAAGAACAGAAAAGATACAATGGCAAATACAAACATTACACAGAGATTTTTCACCTGGAAACCCAAACCGGGAAAACCAGCATATATAATATTCATACATTGTGTTACATTGTTTACAATACAATATACATATAGGAGCCAACGGCATCCAAAACCCTAACCCAATGACCTGGATTAGTCCAAAACCCTAATTCCTTAACCGGAAATAGAAAACCATTGGCAAAAATGCCGAAAAAACCACCTAAATATCATGTGGTCCCGGAAATATGTCGTCCCGGAAATATGTGGTCTCGGTAATATGTCGTCCTGGAAATATGTCGTCCCGGTGCGAAAAAAAATTCGAGGGCGCTGCCCCTGCACCCCCCCTCTAACCCCCCTGTGTGCCCGACACAAACGCTCAGACACTACTACTCGTGCAAAGAATATAACACATACCCAACATTCTCCCACTTGTTTTTTTCTTTGCACACAGGTGGTTACATAGTCAACAATGCCCATGGATCCTCTACACCAAGAGAACTTCTCAGTGCTCACAGATTTTGTTAATGAATCTGCAACATTCTTCAAAGTGTCCACCTTCATCAGTGATACTTTCTTTTCTTCAATCATGTCTCTC
>ML796590.1:376244-395666 GCA_009831015.1 Picea engelmannii
CAAAACCCTAACCCAATGACCTGGATTAGTCCAAAACCCTAATTCCTTAACCGGAAATAGAAAACCATCGGCAAAAAACCATGTGCCGAAAAAACCACCTAAATATCATGTGGTCCCGAAAATATGTCGTCCCGGAAATATGTCGTCCCGGAAATATGTGGTCTCGGTAATATGTCGTCCCGGAAATATGTCATCCCGGTGCGAAAAAAAATTTTGGGGGCGCTGCCCCCGAACCCCCGCGCGAGGGGCTGCACCCCCCTACGCAAACGCTCAAACACTGCTACTCGTGTAAAGAATATAAGACATACGCAACACTGGGTAGATAGGCTTCTAGAAACTTTGTGGGCTCATTGAACAACATGGAATAATACCATTGGTTTCACTCCTTACGAACTAGTGTATGGTACACAAGTCTTGCTTCCTATTAAATTCCAAATAAATAATTTTAGAATTGAAGTTGAACTAGGGATGGACTTGAATGAAGCTTAGAAACAAATAATAATGCAATCAAATGAGATTGATGAGATCCAACAAGATGCATTACAACAAACTACTTTGATACAACAATATGCATTACAACAAACTACTTTGATCCAACAACAAAGGGAAATATGACATTATAAGTTCATTAAGAAAAACCTTCAAAGTTGGTGATTTGGCTTTTCTTTTCGAATCCAAATACAAATATTTTTAGGGAAAATTTACCAATCACTGGCTTGGGCCATATGAAATCCAAGAAGTGTTTGATAATGGTTCAGAAAGACTAAAGACAATTGATGTAACACCCTTGTTTCCCCTAGCTTGTCATTAATCATTAATCATAATCACCATGCTATGGCATGGGAACTAGGTAAATGTATTATTGTTTAGATTTCTAATAATTGACTATGGGGGTTGAAGCCTTGAAGTACTTGCCATGATATCACTAGAGGAAATAATGTGAAAACTGTAAGAGATGGTTCATTCTATCGAATGACCCCAAAAATTCCTAAGGAAGAATCAATTAATGAAGAAAGGACCGGTGGTTGAACCATCAACCAACCCCATGAATGGAAGCATGGTCTAGCTAAAGAATGTCAGCCCGAAGTACCATAGGGTCCTGCGGACCCAGATTGACCCGAGTTTTCCTTCTGACAGAAGGAACATGATAGGAGGGAGGTGTGTGCAAGGCACGTAAGAGAATACAAAGAAGAGTGGAGAATGCGAGAAGATCTCCAGCTGAGAATGAGCAGAAGATCATGAGCTTGATGTTGAGGAAGCATCTGATAAACCTCGTCAAGGTCGTAACAGAGAGGAAAATATCTAAGAGTTTGCAAAGAAGAGAACCTGAGCAGAAGCTGAAACAGAGAAAGAATCCATGAGACACTGCGAGAGTTCCCTAGTGATATCATGGCCTGACATGGGGGTGGCCAGAGTGATAAGAATGAATGCCTCTAAGCCTATGGTTGGGTGGAGAGGCGAACACCCACAATCCGTCGATTGGTGATCGAATGCAATAGATAAGTATTTTTATGCTCTGTATCCTAGAATTGAAATGCATGATTTAATAATGTGTAAATGTGATAACTTGTTCCTTGCACAAAATGGATGATAATATTGTTTATCGTCCTTTTGTAAAATATTGTGTTTGATTGGTAGTATATTGTTTGGATGTTCGATCTTTGTGACTGTGGTGGTCCAACTGATCAAATATTTTGAGATTGGGTTAACTGGAATTCTTAAGCCTTGTTGATCCCTTGAATTTCTCCTTCACGGGAATACTGAGTTCGAAATCTATGGAAGGAGGGTGCTTCCTTCAGAGCTTTCACCTATGTGACCAAGGGCTCGTTCCCACAACCTTGACAATTTCCTGGGCAAGGTTCAAGCGTGTAACCACGAGAATATTTGGAGGTCCCATATGACCAAGTTCTAGGAACCCTATGTTAAGTGCTAAGCTCGAAGCCCTAGGATGTCAAACTTCATAACTGTCAAAAATACCTAAATGTCGTAGCCGCGAAAGGTTGTAAGTCATTGATCTAGGGAGTTCGTTGGGGGCCCTTCTCTATCATTTGATCGTCTAGTGGAAGGTTTCGCGTATGGTACTTCAAAAAAGTTCCACTTCGGGAGAATGGAGATGCTATAGCATCAAACTCCTTGAACGTCGAAGTTACGAAGTGAAGGAGACTCGTAGATTTGGGGGAAATCGTCAGGAGCCTCACCTACCATCCGATCATTCAGGAGAAGGGACCCGCACATGGTACTTTGGTGAAGTACCGCTTCACAAAAATGGAGTTACATTTTCAGTTGCAACTAAGGTGCATGAGAGTTATATTTTCAGTTGCAACTAAGGTGCATGAGAGTTACATTTTCAGTTGCAAGATGCATAGTTTTTCAAGTTTGAATTCTTTGGTAAGATTGTAATAATCACTTAGTTGTTGATGACCATTGCCAAGGATCGATCCATTCATAGTGAATCTTCAATTTTGCAATTTTGTTTCGCTTGGAGCATTTCTCTGTTGAATGATTCTTCTTTCCACAATGCTGGCAAGGATGGTGATCAAAACATTAATTATCTATATGACCAACTCGATTGCAATGTTGGCACTTATCATTTTGATGTTGAACTGGAATAGGTGAAGTTAAACTTCTTGAAGGAATATTTCACTAATGAAATGGATTCATTTTGAATAATCAGGAATATGAAAGGTAACGTCCTTGTCATATTCGTGTCATGTTATGTGCTTGTTGTTTATTTCTTCCCAATGTCTCATGATGGTTTTGGAAAGAGTATGTTGAACCTTTTTCTTTGAAAGTTGATTTATTGTATGTTGGTACACCATTGAAAGTTTTTATGCATTGAACTCAAAGGAAAAATTTTGATATGTAGGTTCATGAATGGGTTCATCTTTGTTTTCATCTGCATTTGAAGTTTTCTTATTGAGTTTCTCCTACATTGAATATGTTGATTACAATCATCGTCGTCATTGACATCAAAAATATGGTTTCTCTAAACAAGGACTAGTTAGTTGAGTCTGCGTTTGAAGTAGTTATAATTTGGCTTGCGTCACTTGTTTGCAAACAAGTTACAACATGTTGAAGAGTTGTTTTGTTTAATATCAGTGTGTTGTCTTCAGAAGTGATTATTAGAGTGTTCAATAAATCTAATAATTCTATATTTTTCTCCATTTGAACTCGTTGACTTTTACTTTACATTCATTTTCACTTTACACTCACTTGTACTCGCTTGCTTGAACTTTTCTTACTTAAATTCACTCGCTTGAAATTGTCACACTTGCTTGAATTTGTTTACTTGAACTCACTTGCTTGTACTTCACACTTGCTTAAACTCTTGAAGTCACTTGGTTGTGTTTGAAAACATGGGTATTCCAACAGAAGATAAACACCTTCAGTAACCACTCACAAAACAAGATCAAATATCAACACACCGTTGTTTTGATGTGGTAAAATCCCTACGGGGAAACATCCATGGCCCCAGCCAACGTGGTCACTTGGAGCAGTTTATTAATGCAAAAGAAAAATATTAAAAATATATTTTACAAGAGTGTTTCTCACAATCGATCATCGACAAATGACCCTCCATGCTCTTTAAATAGAGATCATGTACCAATCGGGTGTTAAGCCACAGATAATGGTCGTTAAGATCGAGGAGAATATGAACAGTCAGATCACTCTATGTCGGGAACATATCGTGATTGTGGGATTTCCTAATTACAAATGCATACTAATGCGTACTAAAGAAACACACTTTTACTTAACGACACATTAGACCAAGTATATATTAACTAACTCCTAAGTTTCTAAATATCCTAACATCCCCCTTTAAGAACAACTTGGGATAGGATTGAACGATTTAAAATAGTGACATAATAGGAAAAGGAAGGAGGCATTAGAGGTTATCCCCCCTTGATGACAACTTCCTGAACTCCTAACATAGATCGAAGTTTGGAAAACTTCACTTCTGCAAGAGACTTTGTGAAAATGTATGCAACTTGATCTTATGTACGGAAAAAGAGCACTTCAATAACTTGATCATGAATGAGATTTTTTATGAAGTGCATGTGTATCTTGATGTGTTTGATGCAGTGATGTTGAACTGGGTCTTTGGAGAGCTTGATGGAACTCTGATTGTTGCACCAAAGGCTGGTAAAATGTTGTTGTTGGAATCCAAACTCTGAAAGGATCCATTGAAGCCACAAGGCTTCCTAACTTGCATTTACCATTTCTCGGTACTCTGCTTCTGCTGAAGAAAGTGAAATAACATGTTGTTTCTTATAGTCCCAAGTGACAGATCCTGAATCAAGGCTGAAAACATAACCTACAGTAGAATTTCAATCATCAAGGTCACCAACCCAATCTAAATCAGTGAAACCAACCAATAAAGGAGTCCCCTCTGAGCTGTAATGTATCTCAAACTGAATTGTACCATGGACATAGAGAAGTATTCTTTTAGTTTTTTTTCAATGGATTTCATGGTGTGTTTTCATATGCCAGGAAACAAGACCAACAACAAAGGAAATATCAGGATGGGTATGAGGCAAGTATAAGAGGATACTAACTAACTGATGGTACAAGGTGGCATCAACTTTGGGAGAAGTATAGGTGGAAGCAAGCTTGACTCCAGACTGGAAGGGATAAGGGGATGGCTTACAATCTTCCATGTGAAAGCGACGAAGAAGGTCACAAGCATACTTAGACTGAGAAAAAAAAAATTCTTTCATTGGTTTGCAAAACTTGGAGGCCAAGAAAATAGTGCAAAAATCATAAGTCTCTCATTTCAAATTTATTCTTAAGGTTGGTTTTCACATGGTTTAAAAGTTTTGAGTCACTACTAGTAAGGATAAGGTCATCAACATAAAGGAAAAGGATTATGAGATGGCTTCCTACTTTCTAGGTATATACATTACGATCAGAATGGAATCTAGAGAATCCAGTGTCAATAAGAAAGTTGTCCATTTTGGGATACCAAGCTCGGGGATCTTGTTTAAGACCATAAACAGATTTCGTAAGGAGACAAACAAGGCTAGAGTAATTCTGGACATAGCTAGGAGGTTGTTCCATGTAGATTTATTCTTGAAAATATCCATGCAAGAAGGAGGATTTAACATCCATATGATGAACCTCCCATTTATGTGAAGCAGCAAGGGAAAGAACAAGGCAGATGGAATTCATTTTGGCTACATGGGCAAAAGTATCATTATAGTCAATTGCTTAAAATTAGGAAAATCCTTTGGACACTAATCGAGCCTTGTGTCTTTCAACACTTCCATTTGATGCATACTTAGTTCTGTAGACCCATTTACATCTGCCAAGTTTTCTTCCTTTTGGAAGAGGTACAAGATCCCAAGTATCATTTTCCATTAAATAACGATACTCTTCATTCATTGTTGTATCCCAATCTAGATAACATGAAGCTTCTGCAAATGTCTTTGGATCAAGAGTCTTTGAAACTTGAGCCAAAAGAGAAGAGGCTCGCTAGAACTTTGAACGTGTCTGACGTTGATCATAAGGATCACCGACAAGATCACCAACTACTTCTCGTGTTGAACAGACCCATCTAGGAATCGATGGAGCTGGTGCAGGTTCAGGATCAAAGGACTCATCTGGAGGAAGGTGAGCAGGTGAATATGGATTTTCATACTCACTTTCATCATATGAAGAAGAAACCAGAATAGGAACAAAAGAAGGAACAAATGTCGAAAATGGCTTGCAAGCCGAAGAAGGAACAAACGTCGAAGATGGCTCGTAGGTCGAAGAAGGCACAATCGTCTAATTAGGCTCACAGGCCAAGATATTTTCATCAAATTTAACATCTCTTCTAATAATAATTTCACTACGATGTGGTTGAAGAAGTCTACAACCTTTGACATCTTTAGAATAACCAAAAAATATACACTTCTCGCTTTTAGGTTGCAATGCTTTCCTTTTCTCATCAAGAATGTGAGCCCATCCTATACTTCCAAATACATGGAAGTGACATACATATAGTTTAATTTTAGTTCAAGCTTCTTCCTATGTTACATTTTTAAGAGTTTTTGTGGGAGTGTGATTTACTATGTAATTTGCATAGTTGATGGCTTCCAACCAATACTTTAGACTTAATCCCTTAGATTGGATCATACAATTAGCCATTGCTTTTAATGTGCAGTTCTTTCTCTCAGCAACACAATTTTGTTCTGGTGTATATAGAACAATGTGTTTCATTTGGAGGCCATGTGTAGTGCAATAACTTGTAAAATTATTGTTCACATATTCGCCTCCATTATCAGTTCTTAACCTTTGAATTTGATGTCCAAATTGTTTTTCTGCAAGGGCCTTGTAGACCAAAAACTTTGCTTTGAAGTTTTAAGAAGTAAACCAAAGTACATCTAGAAAAGTCATCAATGGAATTTAATAAATACTTTCACCCAGAAAAAGAAGGAGAAGAAAGTGTACCACACAAGTCACTGTGAACAAGTTGCAAAGGCCCTGAGGCATGCCAAGAGGCACATTTGGAAAAATTGTCCCGATGATGTTTGTTGAGAACACAAATGACACAAACACCATCTCCACGTGAAACAAGAGGAAGAACAGTCACCATTTGTTGATTGCATAGTTGTTGCAATGTGAGATAGTTTAAATGACCAAACCATTCATGCCAAAGTTTGCTCATGTCATCACTATGAGCAACAAAAAATGATGGAAAATATGATGACCCAAAGTTGTCAAACTTGTACAACCTGGTAATATCATCAGCAATTCCAATTGCAAGAACATGCTTAGGATCTTTTAGATCCTTGATTACAACTTGGTGAGGTGAAAACTCTACGGTTTTACCTTCACCTGAATGGGTGATTTGATATACTGATAGAAGGTTACAAGAAAGACTTGGAACACACAATACATTATTGAAATGACCATTATCTACTTGAATTGTTCCAGATCCTACAACACTAAGAGATCTATCATCACCAATGTAACACCATGTTTCCCCCAGTTTGTAATTATAACTATATTGGCCAAGGAACTATGGCAAACTCAAAGATGTGAATGTTTGATTTGATGGACCTTTGTATAAAAGGTCGATGAATGTAAATTATGTTATTTTAATATAAAATGGATACGTCTTGCATAACAGCTGGAAAGGGGATGTGCTAAGAGATACCACGAATGCTATGAAAAGGTGGTGGAGGGGACCAGGAATGGTTGCGTTAACCTCCACCGAATCAGTACTTTGTTGGATTTAATTACTCAGGATCAGAACAAACCTCTAACCCAGGAATGAATTACAGTTAGGCTAGTAAGTGGGAAGACATCCTCAAGAGTTAATGAGGGGATGGGGCAGACCGCCCATCTGTAAGGCTTCCAGACGTAACCACGGACTGGGAATTTGAGCCACACACAATCTTGTTGAGGAAGGAAAGAAAGGAAGCGTGGTGGGCAGAGGAAGACCTACGAAGAGTGAAGAGACAAGAGCCTAATCTCTTGGGTCCGAGGAAGGACTGAGAAAAATTGGAGTGAGTTCTAATCCCAGAAAATAGAGACTGAGTCGGGAGAAGGAGAGTAACCTTCGTCCCTATCTATTTTTGTATTGGGAGAAGGAAAGTAACCTTTCTCCCTAACTTCCGTTGATATGGAAGAAAGAGATTGAATCTCACATCATCGTGGTCTGAGCTCGAGGGTGGCTAGTGGTAAATCCATTAGGAGTGATTGAGCCTATGGTTGGGTGGAAACAAGCACCCCTTTCAGCAGTCACATCATGCCTGATGGTTCTGATAAGTTTTTTCATGCCTTGTGCTCTGAATTGGAAATAATGGATGCATGCATATATTTGTGTGTCTATAAATGTTTTCTGCACTGAAATGATTAAGTTATGAGTATGCATTTGTTCCCTTGAGAAATTTTTCTTCTGCTTGATTTTCCATATGCTCCAGTTTAATCCCTCAAAGGTGTTTCTCCCTAGGAAATTAAATCACAGTCCCAAAGTCGAAGAAAGCCTCTTGGCACTACTACCGTCTTAGAAATATCACGAGTTTACCTTGCCCTATTTCAGAGCTTAAAGTTCTATGAGATTGGGGAGGTGTTTCCTTCAGACCAGTAGTCTAAGAGACTTTGAACTCGTGCCCGAGTCCTTAACCAAAAACACGGCTAAGAGTAGATTTCATATCCCAAGAGTCATCTGAAGGTCTATGTGACCTGATTCTAGGAACCCTGTGCTAAAAGGAGTTAGCTCATGAAGGTTTCGAAACTTCAGGAGTTCGAATCTCTGAGGTGTCAAATTTCACGATATTCAAAGTTACCCAAACCATCATAGTAATGAGAGTCGTAGATGAATTAAGAACTTGACAATGGAGATGGATGTGATCTGTTCATCAGGAGGATAAGCTATCCCAATTTTCAGATCAACTAAAAGACCCATTGTAGTTAACGAGTCAAACACCAACTGCTCGATTAAATCGATGGTTGGGAATCATTGTGGAGCGCGAAGGTGAAATTAGTGGACATGCTAGTTCACAGCCCCCAATCAACCAACGTTGTTGATCTCGTCGAAATGGAAGATCAACGACCAGGATTAGATAGAGTCGGGTGAGCACTTCCCAAATCACGAAGATTGGACCCCACAATCACTGTGAATCATCAATCTATGAATGGAAATCGATGGTGGGGAATCATTGCGGAGCGCGGAGGAAAAATTAACGGGCGTTCTTGTTAGCGGACCGCAATTCACCAACGTCATTGATCTCATCGAGTTGGAGGATCAATGACCATGATTTGACCGAGTTTGAAGAGTACCTGTCAAATTGTGGATATTGAGCTCACTGATAAAGCATGAGCACGTTGGGGGCCCGCAATCACTGTGAATCATCGATTGGCGAACAAATTGGTATTGGCTGGATCATGACTGTCGGACCTAGAAAAGTTTCTAGGCGGATAGTCATGAAGTCCTTTGGAAATATGCACAGTAACAGAGTGTGTCTATGTCGTCGATATGAGAACAGGGACATGTGGTGAAAATCTGTCAACTTCGGGTGTAAGCACTCCGGGAGAAAGAGAGTGTGGAGAGGTTGACACTCCCGAAGCCTGAAGAGTCGAAGTAGATCTAAGCTGTTCAAGCCAAAGGGACAAGTGTCGTCAGATCCTGTACTTCGGAGGAAAGTCACTCTGGAAGAAAAGGGGGTGTGTTGAACAAGAAAATCCCAAAGGCTGGAGAGCCAGAGTCCATCTGACCCATCCGTCATCTAAGGACAGGTGTCAGCAGATCTTCCATTTTGGAAGATAGCCACTTCGGAAGAAAGTGGGGTCACGAGAGTTGAGAACTCCCGAAGTACATCATGACAGTCGATTTGAAAGAGACACGCGTCGACAGATCGTCGACTTTGGGTGAAATCACTCCAGGAGAAAAGGTGGTGTGAGCGTTCGGGACTCCCGAACGTCAAAGTCTCGAAGTGGACCTGAGCTGTTAATTTATATGGATGTGTGGCACCTGATCTGGAACTGCGGGTACAGAGTACTTCGGAGGAAAAAAAGATTTAGAGTGCTCAAAACATCTGAACGTCGAAGCCCGAAGAATATCATAACCATCAATCATAAGGGACGTATGGCGCTCGATCTATAACTCCTGGTATGGAGTACTTCAGAGGAAAAAGGTGTAGGAACGTTTGAAACTCCCAAACACCGAAGTCTCGAATCAGGGTCGTCGAAATCCCCGAGGACATGTGGCGTCGGATTGTGAACTTCAAAGGTTTCCCACTCTGGAATAATTTGCGTGGTGGTCATCTTGGCGCCTGTTGTCTTGGCGTTTGGTCATAGCCCGCAGTCATATGAAAGTATAGGGGGATGAAAAAACCCGAAGACCTTGGGAGAGCTATCTGCCTTCTCTGAGCTCATCTCAGAGCATGGAGATCGTGGTTGGAAAGCTCTGGAAGAGTATAATGGAATAGAGACCCCTTAATGAGGGTATTTTTCTCTCGAGAAGAACAAATTTTCTATGCATGTCGTGGGTGTGTTACAAATTGGTATCAGAGCATGTTTACAACACTTAGCCTGCTTGGGCTCATGGAAGAGTCACTTAAAAACCATATTTAGAGTACTTTTAAAAGTGACACCCTATCTTACCTCTTTCTTAAAAGAGCCTGGTTAAACTTTTATTGAGGAAAAGAATGAAACTTTCTACTATGTGTGCATTTAAAGAAATTTTGAATTGTGTATTGTTCATAAACTAATAGATCGTTGGCTAAAAACAAGTGTTTTGTCATCACTCAAGCAGTCAGTGAATCACGGTAACACTTCAAGTCTAAAGGATGGTGACGTGCTATGAAGCGGGGAATGACTACCACAATAGAGACGAAGAATCTGACAAAAGGAGGGCAGTGGAAACCCCTCTAGATCTGGATGAAATAGTAAGGAGCCGCAGGGATGAATTACAGATTTGCAAGGTCGACAACGAGAAATTTATAAATGATAAAGAAAAACAAACATAAATTAACGTAGTCTTGTTGCATAGCTTATCTGACATACAGAGGCAACTACAGCATGAACCCGCAACCAGTCATGTGGATCGACGACATGTGAAGAGAAGTCAAAGTCCACCTGAGATCCAAAAACATGGCCCCCTAAGTGACCACAATAGGAGAAGTACCTCGAAGAAGGCCCAACCTGGAGGCAGGGGACACTCATCATGAGAGTCCTCTGGAAAGGAAGCTGACAACTCTGAGGGATCTTCTAGTGGCAAAACTAGCTCACATTCTTAAAGGAAAGGAAAGAAGTGAAATCATTCCAAAAGTCGTGATCCTGAAGAATTCAAGAAATCCAAACCACCCTCTTTCGATGGAGAGATTAAGAAAGGGGAAGAGGTTGAAGCTTGGATGCTTGGTTTAAATAAATACTTCAGAGTCCATGACTACTCTGAAAACTTGAAGGCTCAAATATCCATCTTCAACTTGAATGGAAAGGCTTCCATTTGGTGGGAAGACCTTAGGAATGTGAAAGGAGTCCATGAGAAGGACTTGTCATGGAAACAGTTCGAGAAATACTTCAGGAATAAGTATCTGTCAGAAAAATACATGGATGGGAAGAATAAGGAGTTCTATGAACTCAGTCTAGGACAACTCACCATAGATGAATATGTCAATAAATTCCTTGAGCTACTGAGGTATGTACCCACATAAAGGATGAAAAGGTAAAAGTGCAGTGATTTATTAGTGGGTTACCTCAGACCTACTAGGACAGGATTGAGTTTGACAAACCAAAGACCTTAGAAGAGACCATCCGGAAGGCAAGGTATTGTTATGAACAGTTCGGGAGTAAGACAGGACCTCATGAGGACTGGAGGAAGAAGAGTACTTCGGGACTCAAGAAGAAGGGGTTTAAATCCTCAAAAATTAAGAACTATGGGAAGGGTTATAGGATGAACCTTCCTACTAGAAGTGTGTATCAGCAAAATTTCCCCTCTCATAGTGGAAATAAACCTTTTGAGGTAGTCCCAGGAAAAACTGATAACCCAAAGAAAGAACCCTTAAAATGTTGGGGTTGTGGAGAAGAACGTCAGTTGAGGGATTGTTCACACAGACAATGGAATAGTAGGAGAGTCTACAATATCCAAGAAGATATCACCATCAATGATGTGGCTAGGAACATGCCACAAATTTATGCATCCTTGGACAATAATAAAGTCGACCACCAAGCTTCAGTGGTGAAGATGGAAGGTATGATCGCCAACCATCTACTTTCTATTTTAATTGACGTTGGTTCTAATTTGAGTTATGTGGCCCCTCAGACTGTTGATAAGTGTAAACTACAACCAGTTAGACATGTTAAGTCATGGTTGGTACAACTAGCCACTGGGACCAAAAAAAAAGTAGCAAAGACCATACCAGCTTGCCAATTCATCATGGATGGATTGCCCACCCAACCGACCCTTAACATACTTCCCTTGGGATCTTATGACTTGTTGATTGGTATGGACTAGTCAACCGCTTATAAAACTAAGTTGGACAGTTACCAAAAACTTTAGAATGTGTAAATGAAGAAGGGAGAAAGATAACCCTCCAAGGGATTCAGAAGCTTGTCTCAGTGAGACAAATATTAGCCCTTTAAATGAAAAAGTATTAAAGAAAGGGGTGTCCTTTATATGCAATACAGGTGTTGAAATTTGTTGAGGGTGACAAACCAAACCTAGAGGCCACCCCATATTAAGAGAATATAAAGACATGTTTCTAGAAGAGGTACCAGTTCTACCTCTGAGAAGAAACATTGACTTCTCGATAGAACTTGTACCAGAAGCAGTGCCAGCATCTAGAACACCCTATAGGATGAGTACGCTAGAGATGGTTGAGCTCAAGATACAGCTAAAGGAGATGATGGACAAAGGCTACATCTGACCCAGTGTATTTCCATGGGGAGCACCTGTCTTGTTTGTGAAAAAGAAATATGGCACACTCCAACTGTGCATATATTATAGACAACTCAATAAGATAACCATAAAGAACAAGTACCTCTTACGAAGAATCGATGACTTGTTAGACCAATTGGGAGGTGCTTCCATTTTCTCAAAGATTGAATTAAGGTCTGGATACCATCAAGTCCTAATTAAGGATGAAGACATCCACGAAACAGCCTTCAGGATGAGGTATGGTCGTTATGAATTTCTGGTGGTGCCATTTGGGTTAACCAATGCCCCCGCCACTTTTATGTGCTTGATAAATAATGTACTCAGGAAATTTCTAGACAAATTTGTATTGGTTTTCATTGATAATATCCTAATATACTCCAAGAACAAAGAGGAGCATGAAGAACATCTTAGACTCATACTTCAATTACTAAGAGAGCATCAACTCTATGCTAAGTTTAGCAAGTGTGACTTTTTCCAGAAGCAAGTCCATTACTTAGGCCATGTTATTTCTAAATAAGGGGTGGTAGTAGACCCTTACAAGATCAGATCTATTATGGAATGGCCTACCCCAAAGGATGTATTTGATATCAGATCCTTCATGGGCTTAGCAGGATACTATAGAAGGTTCATAAAAGGGTTTTCCAAGATTGGTTGTCCAATCACTTCCCTGCAGAAAAAGGGGGTTAAATTCACTTGGACATCAAAATGTGAAGAAAGATTTTAGTAACTGAAATACCTCTTGACCCATGCACCCGTGCTGAAGATTGCAGACCCTGATAATGATTTCCTCATGTGTACAGATGCCTGGAAGGAAGGACTCAGAGGAGTCCTTATGCAAATGGGACGTGTAATTTGCTACACGTCCAGGAAATTGAATGAGCATGAAATAAATTATGTGACCCATGACCTAGAGTTGGTTTCCATAGTACATGCTTTAAAAATTTGGAGGCATTACCTCTTGGGTAGGATATTTGTGCTTATGACAGACCATTTTGGGTTGAGGCAGTTGTTTGATCAACCAAAACTCAATGCTAGGAAATTTAGGTGGATGGCTCTCCTTAGTGAGTTTGATTTCGAAATCAAACACATCCAAGGAAAGAAAAATAGGGTAGTAGATTCCCTTAGCAGAAGTATAGAAACGATTTACCTGGAAGTGATAAGCACCTGTGAAATGGATGTCAGGGAAAGAGTTAGGAATGCACAAGAAACAGATGCATTCTTCAAGACCGTGACCTCATACCTAAGGCAAGAGCCTACCGGGCTAAAGTATGAAGGCTACCAGAAGCTCAATGAAGGCTTGTTGACCTACAGAAACCGATTGTATATTCCAAACTGTGACGACTTGAAGAGGTTCATAATGGGTGAACTACACAAGAGACCATATACTGGTCACCCAGAATATCATAAAATGATCACGGCCACTAGGAAAAAATTCTATTGGCATGCATTGAAGAAAGACATAGTTGACTATATAGCTAAGTGCCTAGAATGCCATGAAGTTAAGGAAGAACACCGGTACCCAACAGGGTTGGTACAACCCCTACCCATCCCGGAATGAAAATGGGAAACCATCTCCATGGATTTCATCACCGGATTACCAAAGTAAACAAAGCAAAATGATGCTATCATGGTCGTGGTGGACAAACTAAGTACGTCTGCTCACTTCTTTCATGTCAAGTCAACTTGCAAGGCAATAGATATTTCCAACATCTTCATGAAGGAGATATTCAGACTGCACGACATGCCTAGGGAAATTGTATCTGACAGAGACACCAAATTTACTTCAAGCTTTTGGAAATCCTTAATGGATGGTTTTGAGACTAAATTGTTGTTCAGCACAGCCTATCACCCTCAAATTGATGGACAGACAGAAAGAGTAAACCAAATATTAGAAGACATGCTAAGGATACATGTAATGCATTAGCCTAAGAAGTGGCAAGACTACCTACCATTGGTAGAGTTCGGCTACAATAACGGTTATCAAGAATCCTTGAAGATGAGCCCTTTTGAAGCCCTTTATGGTAGACAGTGCAAGATTCCAATCAGCTAGAGTAATCCAGTGGAAAGAATTACAATCAGACCCGACATGCTGAAAGAAATGGAACAACAAGTGATTCAGATAAAGAAAAATCTGAAGATTGCTCGAGATAGATAGAAACGTTACACCAATAGAAAGAGAACTCCCAGAGAGTTCAAGACAGGAGACCATGTCTATCTCAGAGTTAGACCCGGGAAGATTTCCCTGAGAATGGGAGCATGTACCAAGCTAGTACCTCGGTATTGTGGACCCTTTGAAGTCTTAGATAAAGTGGTACCTGTAGCCTATAGGCTAGCACTTCCTCCCACAGTAAAGGCACATAATGTTTTCCATGTTTCATTATTGAATAAATATGCACATGATTCTAATCATATAATTGACTGTTCTGTGATCCAGGTGGAGCCGAAGGGAGAATTCCTGCCATAACCTCAATGCATACTAGACAAGAAGGAAACCTCACTTGGGAACTGAGCCATTGCACAGGTCAAGGTGCAATGGAAACACTTTGGCAAAAATGAGGCTACGTGGGAAATGGAGGATGCCATGAGACAGGCCTATCCGATTTTGTTTACTCATGTATATACATATCATGTTGACAGATAGAACATCGAGGATGATGTTCCTTTAAGGGGGAGGGAATTGTAACACCCTGTTTCCCCCAGTTTGTAATTATAACTATATTGGCCAAGGAATTATGGAAAACTCAAAGGTGTGAATGTTTGATTTGATGGACCTTTGTATAAAAGGTCGATGAATGTAAATTATTTTATTTTAATAGAAAATGGATACGTGTTGCATGACAGCTGGAAAGGGGATGTGCTAAGAGAGACCATGAATGTTATGAAAAGGTGGTGGAGGGGACCAGGAATGGTTGCATTAACCTCCACCAAACCAATACTTTGTTGGATTTAATTGCTCGAGATCAGAACAACCCTCTGACCCAAGAATAAATTACAGTCAGGATGGTAGGTGGGAAGACCTCCTCAACAGTTAATGAGGGGATGGGGCAGACCGCCCATCTATAAGGCTTCCAAACCTGACCATGGACTAGGAATTCGAGCCACACACAATATTGTTGAGGAAGGAAAGAAAGGAAGCGTGGTGGGCAGAGGAATACCTACGAAGAGTGTAGAGAAAAGAGCCTAAGCTCTCGGGTCAAAGGAATGACTGAGAAAAATTGGAGTGAATTATAATCCCAGAAAATAGAGACTGAGCCAGGAGAAGGAGAGTAACCTTCATCCATATCTATTTTTGTATTTGGAGAAGGAGAGTAACCTTCGTTCCTAACTTTCGTTGATATGGAAGAAAGAGATTGAATCTCAAAGCTTCGTGGTCTAAGCTCGGGGGTACCCAATGGTAAAGCCATTAGGAGTGACTGAGCCTATGGTTGGGTGGAAACGATCACCCCTTTCAGTAGTCGCATCATGCCTTATGGTTCTAATAAGTCTTTTCATGCCTTATGCTCTGAATTGAAAATAATGGATGCATTTGTATATTTATGTGTCTATAAATGTTTTTTGCATTGAAATGATTAAGTTATGAGTATGTGTTTGTTCCCTTGAGAACTTATGCTTCTGCTTGATTTTCCATATGATCCAGTTTAATCCCTCGAAGGCATTTCTCCCCAAGAAATTACATCACAGTCCCAGAGTCGAAGAACGCCTCTTGGCACTACTACCGTCTTGAAAATCGCACGAGTTTACCTTACCCTGTTTCATAGCTTAAAGTTTTTCGAGATTGGGGAGGTGTTTCCTTCAGACCAGTAATCTAAGAGAATTTGAACTCACGCCTGAGTCCTTAACCAAAAACACGGCTAAGAGTAGAGTTCATATCCCAAGAGTCATCCGAAGGTCCATGTGACCTGGGTCTAGGAACCCTACACTAAAAGGAGTTAGCTCATGAAGGTTTCAGAACTTTGGGAGCTTGAAGCTCTAAGGAGTCAATTATCACGATAGTCAAAGTTACCCAAACCACCAGAGTAATGAGAGTCGTAGATGACTTAAGAACCTGACAGTGGAGATGGATGCGAGTTGTTCATCTGGAGGATAATCTATCCCAGTCGTCAGATCGACTAAAAGACCCACTGGAGTTAACAAGTCAAACACCAACCGCTCAATTAAATCGATGGTTGGGAATCATTGTGGAGGGAGAAGGTGAAATTAGCATACATGCTATTTCACGGCCCGCAATCAACCAACATTGTTTATCTCATCAGAATGGAAGATCAGCGACTAGGATTAGAAAGAGTCAGGCGAGCACTTCCCAAATCGCAAAGATTGGACCCTGCAATCACTGGGAATTGTCGATATGTGAATGGAGATCGATGGTGGGGAATCATTGTGAAGTGCAGAGGCAAAATTAATGGATTTGCTAGTTCATGGCTAGCAATTCACCAACGTCTTTGATCTCGTCGGGTTGGAGGATCAACGACCATGATTTGACCGAGTTGGACGAGTACCTTTCATATTGCAGAGATTGAGCTCATTGATAAAGGGTGAGCACGTTGGGGCCCTGCAATCACTGTGAACCGTCGATCAGTGAACAAATTGGTATTGGTCGGATCATGACCGTCATACCTAGAAAATTTTCTAGGCGGATAGTCGTGAACTCCTTTGGAAACCTGCAGAGTAACGGAGTCTGTATGTGTCGTCGATCTGAGAACAGGGACATGTGGAAAAAATCCATCGAATTTGGGTGTAAGCACTCTGAGAGAAAGCGAGTGTGGAGAGGTTGACACTCCCGAATCCCAAAGAGCCGAAGTAGATCTGAGTCATCCAAGCCAAAGGGACAAGTGTCATCATATCTTGCACTTCAGAGGAAATTCACTCTGGGAGAAAAGGGGTTGTCTTGAACAAGAAACTCCTAAAGGTCAGAGAGTCAAAGTCCATCTGATTCATCCGTCAGCTGAGGAAAAGTCTCAACAGATCTTCCATTTCAGAAGATAGCCACTTTGGAGGAAAGTGGGGTCATGAGAGTTGAGAACTCCCAAAGTACATCATGACCATCGATTTGAAAGAGACATGCGTCGACAGATCATCAACTTCGGGTGAAATCACTCTGGGAGAAAAGGTGGTGTGAGCATCCAGGACTCTCAAATGTCGAAGTCCCAAAGTGGACCCGAGCCGTTGATTTAGATGGACGTGCATAGTACTATGGGTACATAGTACTTCAGAGGAAAAAGAGTTTGAGTGCTCAAAACCTATGAACACTAAAGCCCAAAAAAGATTATAACTGTCGATCACAAGGGATGCGTGGCACTCAATCTGTAACTCTAGGTATAGAGTACTTCAGAGGAAAAAGGTGTAGGAACGTTTGAAACTCCCGAACGTCGAAGTCCCGAAGTAAATCAGGGTCATAGAAATCCCTTAGGACACGCGGCGTTGAATTGTGAACTTCAGAGGTTTGCCACTCTGGAGGAATTCGTGTGGTGGTCGTCTTGGCGCCTATTCTATTGGCATCTGGTCATAGCCCGCGGTCATATGCAATTATAGGGGGATGAAAGAACCCGAAGACCTTGGGAGAGGATATATGTCTGCTCTGATCTCATCTCGAAGCATGGAGATCATGGCTAGAAATCTCTGGAAGAGCATAATGGAATAAAGACCCCTTAATGAGGGTATTGTTCTCTCTAGAAGAATGAAATTTTTATGCACATCGTGGGTGTGTTACAACCAATAAATATTTTATTGGTGTTACATTCATTTAGAGCAGAAAATATGTCTTTATCCTTATTCATATGAAAATATGCTCCAGAATCAATAAGCCACTCATAAGAAGAAGAAGTACAAGTTGCATTGAAGGAGAAACCAGAAGCAGAAAGTGCATGTCCATGAGAAGAAGAAGAAGAAGTAGAATCAATACTAATGTTGTGCTTTTTGATCATTTCCATATTCTTGAAACATTTGGACTCATCATGACCATATTTATCACAAAAGTTGCAATGTCTGTCAGTCTTCTTATTTTTAGATTTTGCTCCTTTGTCACCATTAGGAGTTGAAGTTGTCTAAGTGGGTTTGGGACCCTTATGTTACTTGTTGTTGTGGTGAGGATGTTGCTTCTTGGGATTCTTGGGTGTTGTGGGGTTTTTCTACCCTACGGACTAGCAAGCTAGGGCTTTAAACTTGCATGCAGATCATGACCCTTCAAGAAATAACTTTTAACCTCCTACCCAAACCTAGAACCCTTTTTCTCAGGCAAACATGGGAAGAATCAACTAACCTTTGTATCGACGGTTGAAGTAGATCCTCCGTTGAGCTTTTATCTCCTTGCTGTTGTTGCTCCTTCCACAAATCGATCCTGCAATCAAGACAAAACTACGCATGCATTCTACTGATCTACTAGAGGGTTAGATTTTTAACACAAATCAAATAACATAGATAAGACTCATGTATTTGGGACGGGAAAAGCATCTTTTCATTAATCTCAATATGAATCAACTTACAATGATTACAAAGACCGGCCATCGTTCCTCGATCCTGATCCTGGGCTCCTCCTCTTCTTTTGTCCTCCAACTGTTGTTGCTTGAATTTCTCCTAAAGCTTGAGGCAAGGCTAAAGGGTTCGGACAAAACGGACTTGGCAATTTGGCAGAGTTTCTTTTCTATGATTTTTCCTCCTTTGAATAGTACCCCTACCCCTCCTTTTATAGGCTAGAAGGAGCTAGGGTTTTAGGCGAACTCTCGGCCATGCATGGCTGGGAGTTCCAGTTAACTGACAAAAAGCTTCTCGTCCTGGCAGAAACTTTCCTGATTTTCTGCTTTGTTAGGTAAACGCTTGTTGTAGTGGGCCAGCCCGCGTTCCAACGTGTGTTGTCTAAGGCCTGCCAGCATTCACCCACGCCCAGTGATAGGTTAGGGCGCGGGCTACTTGATTTAGGAGGTTTTTGAGGAGTTTGTTCAGCATGGCTTTGGCAATGAAGGGCAATGAGTAGGCCTGATGCCAGGTAAGCAGGGATAGTGCAATTTAGGGTTATAACAGATGCCCCCTAATGTGTGAGGTCAGAAGAGCATCTGATGGCC
>ML796590.1:403702-421676 GCA_009831015.1 Picea engelmannii
CTTTACTTCTTAATTAATCCTCCATATGGGATTTCCATTGGAAGTAGTTGGTGTTGGTAAGCAAAATATTATTGGAAGAAGCCATATTAAATATGTAGATAATATGGATTTAAAAACTGAAACTGATGATCGGGATGGAAAGATCTAGAAAAATTCGGTGGTTTAAAAAAAACAACATTGAAAACGAACTTCGGATGTGAAAGTTATGCCCTTTTAAAAAAATGCATAAATGGTAACCAAAGGACCACGTGGTGTTGTAAGTTGCTTTGTGAAGTGACCCACTTTTATAAAAAGAAGTGGGGATCACTTTTACAATGAAGTTACTTTATAAAAGAAAATTGCATGCAAAATAAATAAATCTAAAATAAAATAGTAAAGCTACTTATAGTGATTCAGTTTTATACTTGAAGTGAAATACACTTTAGAATGGAGCATGAACTTTTTCGAAATAAGTAACAAAAAGATGGACTTGAACTCAAGACCTCTTACTTAATAAGACAACTTTTAACCAAGTGGGCCAACAAAACATATTGTATTGTTTTGCAAGAGGATTGGGGGTGTTGTTCTTGTTGTTGTGGAAGACGACCTTGGAGAGAGTGCTAAAAACAACTCTTTTCACACAAGAAACATTTTTTGTTTCTCGATGACAACAAAGGTTAGATCTCGGTTAGCTTACTCAGAAAATGAATCTTTTTCTATCTATTTATGATTTTCCGAGATCGCACAGGGCACGAGGCAAAGAGCATACGCAGATTTAAAAGAGTAGATATTCAGAAACAAACAACATAAAACTGAAATAATACTCTGCAAAAAATTTAAAAGGGCGTATTTAGGCATTATACCTCTAGATCTAGCTTAAATGGCCATATCTTGGGAATGGAAACCTTTTGGAGTAAAACGAAAAAAATTCCTGACTGAAATGAGTTCTCTGGACGCAATGGAACAATCCTCTCAGCCCAAAAATGTACGAAAATGGCATTAAACAGAGATGGGGAAACTCGGCTTCATGATCTTGATCTACAATAGGAGTGGGTCTTCAAACAGGATCCGATACCATGTTTGACAACACAAGTATTCCAATAGAGGATGAACATCTTCAATAACCACTCACAAAACCAAATCAAAGATCAACACACTGATGTTTTGACGTAGTAAAACCCCTATGGGGTAACATCCACGGCCCCTGCCAACGCGACCACTTGGAGCAGTTTATTAATGCAAAAGAAAAAGATTGCAGAGAGATTTTATAAGAGAGTTTCTCACAATCGATCATCAACAAATGACCCTCCATGCTCTTTAAATATATATCATGGACCAATCGGGTGTTAAGCCATAGATCAATGGTCGTTAAGATCGAGGAGAATATGAACCGTCAGATCACTCTATGTCAGGAACATATCGTGATCTTCGAATTTCCTAACTACAAATGCATACTAATGCATACTAAAGAAACGCACTTTTACCTAATGACACATTAGACCAAGTAGATCTTAACTAACTCCTAAGTGTGTAAATATCCTAACAGCTTGAAATTGTTCACTTGAATTTGCTTGCTTGCACTTCACTTGAACTTGCTTGCTTGATTTTTCTGACTTGAATTTGTCATGCTCACTTGATTTTGTTTCAAAAATGAGTGAGTTTTGAGTTGATGACAATGAACTCCTTATTCCATTTTAGGTAGGTCCTTTTACAAAAAAAAATCAAGTGAATGAAAAATTCAAATCACTCAACCCTATCAATGTTGACTCAAGGAATCAAACATGAAATAACTCAATCAAATTTAGGGTGTCGGGTTCAATTTAGAATTCACCCGATAAATAAAATTCAACTCAACTTGATTTTGATCTGAGTACACTTATGAAAAAAGAACTATTGGCAAGTTACAATTTTGAATATGAATGCATTGTTGAAGCTTTAAAGTCCAATTATCCTTTTATGTGTTTATTGCTAATCAATTTTGATTTTGAAGTTGAATGAAGGAAATGAGTTTCTCCTTTGATTAATAGCTTGATTTGCTTGATTGACATGAATTTGTTCTTGAATATTCTTTGCATCTACTTGATTACATGTGCTTGTAGATGTTGTTGTTGAATGTTGATGTGATCAACAACTTGAATGATGTGTGGTGTTTGTTTGTCAAATGAAATGTGTCAAAGACTAGACACAAATGATCATCTTTAAGAAAAAAATCATCCACTAGCACGATCAAAATCACACACAAGCTCAAATGTCATTAAACCCCCTTATTCAATTTTGGGGTTGTCTAGGACAAACATCCACCAAAAATCGTCTTTTTATTAACTTGGCACAATTACAACCCGCTCTTTAGCACTTGAGAGCAATTTTTTCAAAGGAAAAACATTAGTCTAAAAATCCTTTTACAAAGTTTGACTACATCCTAATCTTCAACCAATATTTTTCAAAAAAAAAATGAGTGAAGGAATCCACGTTGTACCCATGGATGGATGACTCCCAAGTTGGCATTTTTCTGTGATTTTGTCAAAATGAAACAAAAAGTTTGGAGCAACTTAGAAGTTAGTAATGCAGTTTTGGTTGTGCTTGGGAGACACCACTCAAATTGTGTATTTAAAATTTCTAGAATCTTCAACACCTTTCTTTATGAAAACACGAGTCATTTATTAACTAGCCCATTTGGGATGTAGAAAGTTAAAAAAAAAATGTACCTTCCTATTTTCATGGGAAATTAATTGTTTGTTGTAGATCTTCTTAGAAATGTTGCACTATGTTTCTTTCTAGCTGTTACTTTTGCACACACATGGGCCTCTATACTTATAACTTAACTCAACATTCAACGGTTTTGTTGGAAGCATTGTGAAAGCCTTTCCATCTCAAGGTTGATTTGGGGTTTTGAACTTTAATTGCATATATTATTGTAGACCACGTGTCCACAACAAGATATGATAAGATCGCTTATTCTAATGAGGCAAATGCAGAGCCTAGGGAAGATTGTGACTATGGCCTCTCTTCTTCCTCGATGGGCTATCAGGAATTCTCTATGCGCTATGAGAACCGAGGGTTTTTCTGATTTTCCTTCATTTGGTGGCCTCAAAAATTGATCCCAACCTTCAAAAACTTATGCAACCCTGTTCTGGTGCTTGTGGTATCCATGGCACCTCATCCCACAAGTTACTACACTGCACAGGGCATCCAAATGCAACACACTGTTCCTTATACACCACAACAAAATGGTGTTGTCGAGAGAAATGATCACACATTAAAAAAATGGCTCATTGTATGATCGAATTTAAGGGATTAAGTCTTAATTAATGGATGAAAGCCATTAATTGTGCAAATTACATAGTAAATCACACTCCCACAAAGGCTCTAAAAATTATAACACCAAAAGAAGCATGGAATAAAATTAAGCTAGATGTAAACCACTTCCGTGTGTTTGGTAGTGTAGCATGGGCTCACATTCCCGATGAGAAAAGGAAATATTTAGAACCTAAAAGTGAGAAGTGTATTTTTGTTGGATATTTTGAAGATGTCAAAGGTTATAGACTTCTTCAACCTCATTCTAATGAAATTATTATTAGAAGAGATGTTAAATTTGATGAAAAACTCTTGTCATGTGAGCCTAATTCGATGTTTGTGCCTTCTTTAGCTTGTGATCCATGTTTGGCTTGTGTGCCATCTTTTGTTATTATTCTAGTTTCTTCTTTTTTAGATGACGAAAGTGAGGATGAAAATCCTGCATGTTCACCTTCCTCCAGATGAGTCCATTGAACATGAACCTGCACCAAAACCACAACTTCTTAGATGGGTTCGTTCAACTCGAGAAGCAACTGGTGATCTTTTTGGTGAACCTCTAGATCAGCGTTGACCATGATCAAGGCTCCAACAAGGCTCTGCTCTTTTGGCACAAGTTTTAGAGACTTGTGATACAAAGACATTTGTAGAAGCTTCAGGTCATCCATATTAGGATACAACAATGAATGAAGAGTATCGCTCTTTAATAGTGAATGATACTTGGGATATTGTACCTCTTCTGAAAGGAATAAAATTTGTCAGATTTAAATGGGTCTATAGAACTAAGTATGCATTAAATATAAGTGTTGAAATACACAAGGCCTGGTTAGTTGCCAAAGGATTCTCTCAAGTTGAAGGTATTAATTATAATGAAAATTTTTCCCTAGTAGCTAAAATGAATTCCATCCGTCTAGTTCTTTCCCGTGTTTCCTCACATAAATGGGAGGTCCATCAAATGGACGTTAAATCCACCTTCTTGCACGGGGATTTGCAAGAAGAAAACTACATGGAACAACCTCCGAGCTATCTCCAAAATGACTCTACCCTTGTTTGTCACATTAAGAAATCTCTTTATGGCCTTACAAAATCTCCTCTAGATTGGTATGACAAAATGGACAACTTTCTTCTAGACACTGGATTTTCTAGATGTCATTCTGACCCTAATGTCTATACCAAGAAAGTAGGAATCCATCTCATAATACTTATTCTTTATGTTGATGACCTTATCCTCACTGGTAGTAACCCTAAACTTTTAAACCATGTGAAAACCAACCTTAAAAAGAAATTTGAAATGACCGACTTTGGCTATTTGCACTATTTCCTTGACCTCCAAGTTTTTCAAACCAAGGAAGGAATTTTTCTTTGAAGAAATAGAACACACAAGATCAAGACAAGAAGTTTGACGGAGAAGGCCTCAAGCCATAATCTCACACTCATTGTATTCATTTTAATGATACAATATATAACACAATAATGAAACCACCTCAATTTCTCTCACATGGACACCTCATCGGGAGATAAGGTAGGAGGAGGCAAACTAGCAATCTAGAAACACACTTAGGATAAAAACTATATCTTTAAATATGAAATACATAAAGGTCGTATACTAGGACTTCATGATTGTATATGAGTAAGAGGCTAACATTCCCCCCCTCATTCATAAGTCTAAATAATAATACCAGTAAACCATGTACATAAACTAGTATCATATCCAAGTATTCATGTTGAAACTCCTGAGTTGAGCCTCATTGAAGAACTGCCTGAAAAACCACCAAAAATGGACGCTGAAAACTATGGAAAATCCTACTTAATCATGTGAGCTAGAATTCCTATAATTTGTTCATTCATGTGAAATCCAATAGGATGAGTGTGAACCAAGAGAAGTGAATCAACTGCAAGTCTGACACATCCCTGAAACTTTTTGACAACTCAATCAATTCCAAGCCGCAATGAAGAAGGATTTAGTTTTCCTTTGCTAGGTTGAATGACCATCCAGGTGAACAAAATGTCCACAACATTGCTCTCAAATTCAACATCCCAATCATGTATCATGTGTATGATTTAACTGCGAGTCATTGGGCCATAATTTTTCCAAATTCTTCCATCCACGGACTGTAGTTTCCCATCTAACAATTTTGATGCGCATCTAGCATATTTGTTGTCGAAACTTTCAATTTGACAACCATTTTCAATTCCATTGTAAATCCCCCCCTTTGTCAGTTGAAAGAAGAGACCACAAATGGTTTCACAAACCATCTTCACTTGATTTATGAACTACCCCCCTTAAGGTGCATGAGAGTTACATTATCAGTTGTAAGATGCATCTTTATTCGAGTTCGAATTCTTCGGTAAGATTGTAATAATCGCTTAGTTGTTGATGACCATTACCAAGGATCGATCCACTTATAGTGAATCTTCAATCTTGTAATTTTGTTTTTCTTGGAGCATTTCTCTATTGAATGATTCTTCTTTCCACAATGCTGGCAGGGATGGAGATCAAAACATTGATTCTCCATGTGACCAACTCGATTGCAATGTTGGCACTTATTATTCTGATGTTGAACTGGAACAGATGAAGTTGAAACTTCTTGAAGGAATCCTACATTAATTAAGTGGATTCATTTTGAATAATCGGGAATATGAAAGGTAACTTCCTTGTCATATCCATGTCATGTTTTGTGCTTGTTCCTGATTTCTTCCCATGTTCTGATGATGGGCTTAGAAAGAGTATGTTGAACCTTTTTCTTTGAAAGTTGATTTATTGTATACTGCTACAACATTGGAAGTTTTTATGCACTAAACTCAAAGGAAAACTTTTGAAATGTAGGTTCATGAATGAATTCATATTTGCCTGCATATGTATCTGAAGTTGGATTTTTGAGTTGCTCCTACATTGAATGTTGATTAAAATCATCATCGTCGTTGACATCAAAAAGAGGGTTGTTCTGAACAAGGACTAGTTCAAAACACTAAAGACTCTTTTGTTGAAGTTCATCTTGAAGAAGTTGAGTCTAAGTTTGAAGTAGTTCTACTTTGGCTTGTGTCACTTACAAACAAGTTAGAACATGTTGAAGAGTTGCTTGATTTAATATCATTGAGTTGTCTTCTGAAGTGATTATTAGAGTGTTCAGTAATTCTAATATATTTCACTCCATTTGAACTCGCTCACTTTCACTTTACGTTCATTTTCACTTTACACTCACTTGTAATCGCTTGCTTGAAATTTTCTTACTTAAATTCGCTCACTTGAATTTGTTTACTTAAACTCACTTGTTTGTACTTCACACTTACTTAAACTCTTTAAGTCGCTCACTTGAACTTGTTCACTTGAATTTGCTTACTTGCACTTCACTTGAACTTGTTTGCTTGATTTTTCTCTCTTGAATTTTTCATGCTCGCTTGATTTTGTTTCAGCAATGAATGATTTTTGAGTTGATGAAAATGACCTCCTTATTCCCTTTCAGGTGGGTCCTTTTAAAACAAGTTGTCAATTGAATGAAAAATCCAAAGCATTCGACCCTATCAATGTTGACTCAATGACTCAAACATGCAATGACTCAATCAAATTTAGGGTGTCGGTTTCAATCGAGAATTCACCCAATAAATACAATTCAACTCAACTTGAATTTGATTTGAGTACACTTACGAAAAAAGAACTATTTGCAAGTTACAATGTTGAATATGGATGCATTTTTGAAGATTTAGAGTCCAATTCTCCTTTGATGTGTCCATTTCTAATTGATTTTGATTTTGAAGTTGAATGAAGGAAATGAGTTGCTCCTTTTATCAATAGCTTGAGTTTCTTGATTGACATGAATTTGTGCTTGAATATTCTTTGCATCTACTTTGTTAACACATAAGATTGATCATGTAAAGGATGATTTATGGTTTTCAAAGCCTAAATTTAATCATTTCTCCAGGTATTATGTCATACCACCAAGAACTAACAGTCTCCTCGAAGTGTGCAAGCTATATTTGAATTGGCATTGCGAAGTGGCATTGCGAACTAGTTAGGGAAGAGGGTTGTAGGTTGGATAGGTTGCAAGCATCCCGGTGAAAATTCAAAATTACCAGCATCAAAATCAGGGTCATCAGGTACTCCATGAGATTTTTTTTCTTGTTTGGAGGTCAGGAAAGGAGTGTGGCCACTTGATTTTCCTTTGGCATTGCGAACTGGCACAGGTGTTGTGAACTAAGACAGGCGTTGCAAAATTCGCTATGAAATTTCTTGTAGCAGTTGTTTTTACAGATTTGATCATAAATCCAAAATGATGATTTGGGTTTCTCTAAAAAAAATTGTGGAGTAAGATGATACCCTTGTTGACTTGCTGACCAAATTTCATCCTGACCCAGATTGGCATTTGAGAGAAACAATTAAAACACCAGTGTGTTGTGAAATGTGTTGCAAACTCTTTGTTTTGCATAGTTGTTGGATATTCGCCTTGTTGGGAGGTTGTCACCTGTCAAAGAGGATTCGAATGACTTCTCATGGATCAGTTAGATGTCAAGGGACACCTGAACCTAAGTTGTATCTCCATTAAAGACGTCATGTGGTGAGTTGGAAATATTTATTAATGACTTCCAACAATTTCCTGAAAATTAGCAGTTTGTTGGATTTTTGTTTCTTTGATTGTTGCCACCTATCTCCAAGGCCTAGAATCCAATGAAAGAGATGAGATTTGACCTCATAAGGATATTTTGATGTTATTTTCTATTTAATGAAGGAGGGATCTCTTGGAGAGGGGTTTGATTCATGATCCAAGAGAGGAGAGAGCTAGAGGAGCAGTTGAGTTGCTCATTTGTAAGCCTGAGGGCATGTGTTGTAGGCATTTCTGCCATTAGAGATTCATGAAAGTTGTGATACCAGACTGTTTTTATCTTGTTTCCATTCTTTCTTATCATCTTTCTTGAGTAATATTTACAGATTTTGAATATCAAAAGTTATCTTTGGTTAATTGATTCATGAGCTGCAAATGATTTGTGGTAATTGCTTGTTAATCATAGATTATTGTTCAAGCACTCTTTAATCTATATTACAGAAAGGATATTTGTTATATGGATATTCTTCTCTTTGTTTACTTTCTATTCTTCTATCCATCTTTACATAAGCCTTTTGTCTGGTAGGCATCCTTATTGCATGTAATCTGCAGAATGTTATGACTCCATGCCCAATAGAATGTATTTGTAGCAATCTGATGCCCTCTCTTTTACTCATTTCTTGTTGATCCACCAAGTATTAGTTGTTTTAATCATTTATATCAAATGGGTAATGGGCTTATACTCTAGAAGTCTGAGGGTGAATCTCAGTGCTAACATTTTTGGCATCGTTGTCGGGGACGAAGTTGAAGATCTTCCTTGGGTTGTATGACACAAATTCCAGCCACTTCTTGATGGTGAACAAGGATTGGAGATAGAAAAGACTGCATCTCTCACATGGCGATTCCACTCCATGAAGAACCAAGATGTCAAAGGCCATGGAGGCTATCTTTGCAAGGAGATTTTCTCCTCTAAACTTTTCAGCCATCTCTGGTTTTCCAAATCCAGTGCCTCATCTATCAGAATAGGGAGATTTACTGCTTGTCTTCAGAGAAGAAAATGATGATGATCATGCTCAACATCTCATTAATTTTCATAAATTCATGGAGTAGTTGAACTTTCATCAGGAGGATTTCTTAATGAAAATGTTTATCTTCTCCCTGAATTATGATGCCAGAGACTCGTACTTTTCTCTTCCTACTGCAAGCATATCCACCTTGAGAGAATTCCATGTTGATTTCAATTTGCATTGTAAAAGGTATTACTCCTCTGAGTTTATTTTTCATGATTGTTGTGAGGAATATGAGAAAAGTGTTCAAGTTGCATTAAGTTGTTCTCATGACTCTGAGGTTGAAGAAGACCCATCTCTTTCTTTTCCTAGTTCTCATGACTTGGAGGTAGATTTTATTTGTTGTTATTATGAGGAAGAGATAGTTTATGATTTTGTCCTTAAAGCAAATATCTTTGATAGCCTTGCTTCTGATGAAGTCACTATCTCAAATATTGAACAAGAGTAGCATGTTGTTGACAAAGACTTTGATGATGAACATTTTTTGGATAGATAGCATCTTGAAACAAAACATTCTGAATGTCAAGAGTCAAAGTTTTTTTATGGACAACCCATTTTTTATGAATATATTAGTGATGGTGATGAACATAATTTTTCTATGTTTTCTTTGGAACCTCTTAGCATTATCCATGTATATGATGATTATGAGTCTGATCCTTGGGAATGTTATGCAGGTATTGAAGGGGAATTACATATGCAACTGATCTCTTATCCATCACCCACAAATGAGCAGCCCCTGCTTTGATAAA
The DNA here is from genome assembly GCA_009831015.1 of Picea engelmannii. NCBI lineage: Eukaryota > Viridiplantae > Streptophyta > Pinopsida > Pinales > Pinaceae > Picea > Picea engelmannii. The sequence goes on from ML796590.1 coordinate 413,327, forward strand.
AACCATGTGTATGAGCAATAGATTATTCTTACAGTACATGTAGAAATGATTAGCAGTAAGCCCACAGGTGGTTCTGAAGATGGGGAGCAACCATTCAACCAAAAAATTCATTTGTCTATCATTCAATCAAATGTGCTTGCAGAGGACATCAAACAACCTGTGGGAAACTTTGAAGCAGAGAAGGTAACCTATTATCAGTTAAGTATGCCTTGCCATCAGTTTCATGACCATTTCAATGAACACATGGAGTTACACTTTTCAAATGCTTTGGAGCCTACAAATTTTATCATTTTTTCAGCATTTGGAGGTACTATTGGTGATTATAAGAATGTATTTAGTTAGTTGTCACATTTGTATTACTTCTTATGGATCATTTGCAATCAAGAGAAGAATTTTGTTACCAAACAGTTTGAGTGGTTATGGTGGAAGTTTGTTTTCACCTGAGCAAATTGTAAAAGTCAGTTAGAGTAGGGTCATGTATATAAATAAGCTCGTGTTCAAGTATTTCAGTTTTCAGTTTAATTTTAGCATTTGAATAAGACTCCACCATCCCAATGGATAAGGCACCGGAACTGCATGTTCTTGGAGCCTCACATGGAGGTCTCCATCCCCTATGGAGCCAGATGTTAACACATAAGATTGATCATCTAAAGGAGGATTTATGGTTTTCAGAGCCTACATTTAACCATTTCTCCAGGGATTATGTCATATCATCAAGAACTAATAACCTCCTCGAAGTGTGCAAGCTATATTTCAGTTGGCACTGTGAACTAGTTAAGGAAGAGGGTTGTAGGTTTGATAGGTTGTAGGCATCCTCGTGCAAATTCAAAATTACCAGCATCAAACTCAGGGTCATCAAGTACTCCATGAGATTTTTTGTCTTGTTTGGAAGTCGGGAAAGGAGTGTGGCCACTTGATTTTCCTTTGGCGTTGTGAACTGACACAGGTGCTTCGAACTGAGACAGATGCTGCGAAATTTCCTGTAGCAGTTGCTTTTACAGATTTGATCATAAATCCAAAACGGTGATGTGGGTTTCTCTGAAATTTTTTATGGAGAAGATGATATCCTTGTTGACTTTCTGACCAAATTTCAACCTAACTCAGTTTGGCATTTGAGAGAAACAATTAAAACACCAGTGCGATGTGAAATGTGTTGCAAACTCTTTGTTTTGCATAGTTGTTGGATATTCGCCTTGTTGGGAGGTTGCCACCTGTCAAGGAGGGTTCGAATGACTTCTCATGGATCAGTTAGATGTCAAGGGACATATGCACCTAATTTTTAGCTCCATTAAAGACCTCATGCAGTGAGTTGGAAACATTTATTAATGACTTCCAACAATTTCTGAAAATTAGCAATTTGTTCTATTTTTGTCTCTTTGACTGTTGCCACCTATCTCCAAGGCCTAGAATCCAATGAAAGAGATGGGATTCGACCTCCTAAGGATATTTTGATGTTATTTTCTATTTAATGAAGGAGAGAGCTCTTCAAGAGGGGTTGTATTCATGATCCAAGAGAGGAGAGAGCTAGAGGAGCAGTTGAGTTGCTCATTTGTAAGCCTAGGGGCATGTGTTCTAGGCATTTATGCCATTAGAGATTCATGAAAGTTGTGATACCAGACTGTTTTTCTCTTGTTTCCATTCTTTCTTATCATCTTGCTTGAGTAATATTCATAGATTTTGAAGATCAAAAGCTTCCTTTGGTTAATGGATTCATGAGCTACAAAGGATTTGTGGTAATTGCTTGTTAAACATAAATTATTGTTCAAGCACTCTTTAATCTATATTACATAAAGGATCTTTGTTATGTGGATATTCTTATCTTTATTTACCTTCTATTATTCTATCCATATTTTCATAAGCCTTTTGTCTGGTAGGCAGCCTGATTACATATGATCTGCAGAATGTTATGACTCCATGCCCAATAGAATGTATTTGCAGAAGTTTGATGCCCTCCCTTTTACTCTTTTCTTGTTGATCCACCAAGTATTTTTTTTTTAATCATTTAAATCAAATGGGCATTGGGATTATCCTCTAGCAGTATGAGGGTGACTCTAAGTGCTAACATGCTTGATTACATATGCTTGTATATGTGGTTATTGAATGTCGATGTGATCAACAACTTGAATGATGTGCGGTGTTTGTTTGTCAAATGAAATGTGTCAAAGACTAGACTCAAATTATCATCTTTAAGAAAAAAATCATCCACTAACACAATCATAATTGCACACAAGCCCAAATGTCCTTAGACCCCTTATTCAATTTTGGGGTGGTCTAGGACAAACATCCACCAAAAATCATCTTTTTATTAACTTGCCATGATTACAACTCACTCTTTAGCACTTGAGAGCAATTTCTTCAGAGGAAAAACATTAGTCTAAAAATTATTTTACAAAGTTTGACTACATCCTAATCTTCAACCAACATTTTTCTAAAAAAAACAAGTGAAGGAATCCAAGTTGTACCCATGGATGACTCCCAAGTTGGCATTTTTTTATTGTTTTCTCAAAATGAAACAAAAAGTTTGGAGCAACTTAGTAATGCAGTTTTGGTTGTGCTTGGGCAACATCACACAAATTTTGTATTCAAAATTTCTACAATCTTCAACACCTTGCTTTATGAAAACACTAAGTCATTTATTAACTAACTGGCCCAATTGAGATGCAGAAAGTTTAAAAAAACTAAAAAACAAAATGTGTACCTTACAATTTTCATGGGCAATTCATTGTTTGTAGTAGATCTTGTTAGAAATGTTGTTCTCCATTTCTTTCTAGTTGTTATTTTTGCACACACATGGCCCTTTATGCTTGTAACTTAACTCAATATTGGACGGTTTGTTGGAAGCATTGGGAAAGCTTTTCCATCTCAAGATTGATTTGGGGTTTCGAACTTTAATGGCATATATTATTTTTTCGGGTGATATTTTCCGAGGATATTTGCTCAAAATTCATTGAAAAATTGTTAGATCGGCAGATTTGAGTGATTACTTCTGTATAATCCAAGTGTCCTTTCAGCCTGCTGAATCCATTTCTGCATTCAAAAATAGATTTTAAACAAACAAAAAAATAGTAATTTCATGCAATTATATATAGCCATATTCCAATGAAAAAACCATTTCGTAGAACAATTAGACAACGCCTGACTAAGTATCCATCCACAACAAGAAGATAGGATACGATCGCTTTTTATAATGAGGCGAAGGCACAGGCTAGGGAAATCTGCCACTATGGTTTCTCTTCTTCCTCGACGGGCTATTAGGAATTCTCTATGTGCTATGAGAATCTAGGGCTTTTATGATTTTCCTTCATTCAGGGGTCTCAAATCAACTCAGCCCTACGTGCAAATTTTGAATAGTTCTGAAAGATCAGAACCCAATGTTGCCTTCAGATATTTTTCTTATCACCAATTATCTGAATCTAGATTTGGTCTACAGTGATTTAATGGGCACAACTTTGCTTTAAAATATGGAATGGAACCCATCCGTATTTTTGAAAAAAACTTGCATTCAATATTCACACCATGTAGCGGCTCATTGAGGCGCTCATGTGGAGATTGCAAGTCAAATGCCAAGAGAAGTGAGGCTGCACATGAGACATTATTGCACTAGATTGTTGAGTCGATAACAAATCATTCAGTATCATAACCGTGAAATAGATTTACAAGTAGATCTATCAGATCAAAAGTTTATAATCTCAAATTTTCATCTACAAAGATTTGCAAATCTATTCACAAACTAAATCTCCTTCTAACGATAACTTAATTTGCTCCCTCAATCATTAATTTCACGGATCAAATAATTATACGATATGATTGACAGTGTCATAAGATATAAAAACAAATTTACCCAAAACTTGTGAATGTTTTGTTGAGCACTCAACACACCCTAAAAAAGCCTTATCAAATTTTGTCACTTTTTGGGTACCACTTGTTTTTTGCACTGTCTGACTCGATTTCATTTTGGGAAATGTTTTGTCTTTGTTTATTATCATGAATCTCATCACCTATTCAAGTTTGATTTAACTTATGAAACCCCAAGACTAAAAAGCCTTAACACCTGAATTAAGAATCCGCAGCCAAACACTGCACCTAACACGCTCAGGTTCGGCATCTGAAAGAATTCAAGTAAGTAAAGGAACCACTCGGAAATCAATAGTTGTCAAGCGTCGATCTTGATCGGCATCGGCATAAGGCAGTTTTGGTTTGCGTAAGTTTTTCGCATAAAGACTCGAGAGATAGTCGATCCCCTTCGGCATTGGTAAAATACGAGGAGGATAGACGTTAACAAAGGACGAAAATAAATCATCGATAGTCAATGCTCGACACATTTTTTATCGGGATCAAGGAAAATCTAGAAGGATCACAACAAAAAATTTGACTACGATAAAGTTATCCCCGATGCGTTTTCGGCATCGGGACTTTTCGAGGGAGGCGATCCAAGAGCACTTGGGTAGGTTTTTCGTCGATCGTCGATCCTTGACACTTTTCGGCATCGACTAGCTAGGATTTGGTTTTAGAACGAATAGCTTAAGGAAAGTCTCGAGTCCAATTAATATGAGCGAATTAAGTCAATGGTCTCAAATGCCACGTGTCTTTACCAGGTAAGAGGGCCGTATGGTCTAGTTCTATCCCGAGTCATTCCTGGTTCCCTAGGTCCTAGTCACACCTCCGAGTCAGCTTTGTTGCGTCAGCACTGTATGGTAAGATTCATCGGCATTGGAGATTTTGCAAGAGGATATCAACGAAAATGTTCATAGTACAATCCCGACCCCCGATCCACCCACTGAAAGAGCGGCACAACGGGACATTTTCAGCGTTAGATACGATCAGATTTTGGACATTTAAGGAGCTAATTAATACCTGATTCTGCATTAGTTTCTACCTCGTGCGCCAATTAAAACAACATTTTTGAAATCATCAATAAACCACATCACCACCCATGCCTTTCTCGTCAACCCACAATGAATTTAAGTTCTAACTTCTCTAAAGATTCGGCGACAGATTTATTGAAATTTCACTCATAACCCGAATTGAATGGCTGATGCGACACGATAATATCTTCCATGTTTAAATCTTTTTAACCATTGTGAAAAAATTCATTCTGCGCGTAAGAGAATCCCAGAGCGTCCAAAGGAGAAAAACAAGCAACTCGAAGACTGTATTGAACCTCGTGATTATCAAAAACAAGGTTTAACAAGCTTCAGAGGTATGTATCCAAGTCTGTCAATTTGTTGGTTATAATTTACATGTGTTCGTCTGGTTTTTTACACAGTCTCTAAACTTTTCTCAAGTTGCAGGAACAAGGTTTTCGAGAAATCCAACCACTAGATGCTCGTCGAGGGCACCAAAACTAAAAGAACCAGAGACAGACAAAGGTTCTTCTCCAGGGACCGCAAGGCAATTAGAGTACGCCCCTAGGCCAGAGCCTATCGTCAAGACAACAACAAAGAAAGTTTTCATCCAGCCTCTGGCCTTTGGCGATACAGAGGCAAGCTCTAGATCCAAGGTAGCACTCCCACAGTGGGGGGATCTCTTCAACAGGTTTAGCAGGGAAGAATATCTAGAGTATATCCCACACAGGACACGGACGTAAGGGCGCTCGATGACCAGGTGTTCCCCAACATCCGACGGTCTTATTTGTTGGGTATGTGTTATATTCTTTGCATGGGTGTGTGTGTGGGCGCGTCAGATACGACAATTGCGTCTGACGATTTTTTTGGGGCAGTTTTTGTTATTTTTAGCAGATTTTGCTATTTTTAGCGGATTTATAAATTAATCCTGGATTAAGGGATTAGGGTTTTGGTATCTATGAAATACCTAAAAACATTGTATATATTGTATGGCGAATGGTGAAATTCGATATAATGAATAGAACAAAGTTTTTCTCGGTTGAGGGTTTCCGGTATAAAATCTCTGTGTATGAGCCATTGATTAATTTATGTCTTGCTTAAGAATCTATATGCATTACTTTACTTCGTAGGTTTAAAACTTACATGTGGTATCAGAGCTCATTTTTGGCTTCAGAGGGACGCCTTTGTTGTTGAGGGTTTGGCTCAGTCTTGATAGATCAAGTTTATCTTGGGTCTGTGATAAACCTAGGTTTAGTGGGAGCTTTTGCAGTGGATATTCGAGTATAGAAAGAGGAATGGGGAGCTCATCTAAAACTGAGATAGAGAAGTTCAACAGTAAAAACTTTGAGCTATGGAAGCTCAAGATGGAGGACCTTCTTGTAGACAAAGAATAATGGATCGATGTGGATCCTGGTACACAGCCTACTGGTACATCGTCTACTAGCACAAAGGCTATTGGTACACAACCTACTAGTACACAAACTACTAGTACATCGGCTACTGGTATGTCGAAGGAAGATTGGGACAAGTTGGACAGAAGAGCAAGGAGTACTATTCAACTCTACCTGGCAGATTCATTGTTGTTGAATGTCTTAGGAGAATCTACAGCCAAGGAACTATGGGATAAGTTGGGGAATTTGTATCAATCAAAATCCCTCGTAAACAAGTTGTTTCTTCGAAAGAAGTTGTATCATCTTAGGATGGAAGATGGAGATTATGTGACAGAACATCTAAATGCCTTTAATACTCTGGTAAGTCAACTTGGCTCTATTAATATTACGATTACAGAAGAAGATAAGTGTATTACTTTGTTATGTTTTTTGCCAGACTCTTGGGATAATCTGGTTGTAGCAATAGGTAGTACCACTCAATCTACATTGAAGTATGAGGATGTAGTTGCATCCTTATTATCTGAAGAGATGAGGAAAAAAAGCATGGATGGTCACAGCACAGATGCTTTATTTGTAAGAGGGAGTACCCAAGACAGGAACCCTGGTAAGCCTTCGGGGTGGAGATCTAAATCTACAGGAAAATCGAAGTCTCTAGGAAAATATTTGAGGAAATGTTGGAAGTGTGGTAAAACAGGGCATTATAAGAAAGATTGCAAGTCTAAGAAGGTTTAAAAACCAAAGGGATTTGATAGTACCTCTTCCACAGAGGCGAAAACCTCCATTGAAGAAGGAGGTGATGTTTACCTAGCATCTACAAGTACACATGCAGACCGTGATGTATGGTTGATCAACTCGGGTGCGTCATACCATATGACTCCTCACATGGAGTGGTTATCTGAATATGAAAAATATGATGGTGGTGATGTATTCCTAGGAGATGAATCGACAGCAAAAATCTTGGGACGTGGAAGGGTTAAGTTGTTGCTAAACAATGAAAGGATTATAACTCTCCCTGGGGTTCTACACATTCCAAAACTAGCCAGGAGCCTAATATTTGTAAGCAAGTTGGGTGATGCAGGAGTGAAAGTTGTATTTGAAAAGAACACTTGCAAGATGGTATGAGGAGCAATGGTGTTGATGAGGGGAGTTCGTTGTGGAACTCTGTACAAGTTGGTGGGAAGCACCCATACTAATGGGTGTAACAGTTATGTTGTCCCTGAGCAGAGTAATGAAGGAGACAAGACCAATAATGTACCAGAAAAGAAGACCATGTTGTGGCATCAAAGACTGGGGCATATTGGAGAAAAGGGCCTTCGAACACTACACTGTAAAGGTATGGTTGAAGGTATGTCTAATTGCACTCTGGATTTTGATTTATGTGAACATTGCATATATGGTAAACAGAATCGAGTAAAATTCCCATCTAATGCTACAAGAGCAAAGGGGATCTTAGAGTTGATACACAGTGATGTGTTTGGACCTGTTCCTGTTCCATCCCTAGGTAAATTTGTGTATTATGTTTCATTCATAGATGATTTTTCAAGGAACACATGGATTTATTTTCTTAGAAAGAAATCTGATGTATTTGATAAATTTAAAGAGTTTAAGGCTCTGGTAGAAAATCAGACAGAGAAGAAAATAAAGGTATTGAGAACAGACAATGGTGGAGAATTCTATGGAAATGAATTCGAAGAATTATGTAAGAAGTGTGGTATAACAAGGCAGGAGACTACTCCATACACTCCTCAGAAAAATGGAGTTGCAGAAAGGATGAACAGGACACTGATGGAAAAATCAAGGAGCATGTTCAGCGGTGTCGGGTTAGGACAAGAATTTTGGGAAGAGGCAGTGGGTACAACATGTTACCTGGTCAATCGATCACCTTCATCAGTGTTGGATGATAAAACTCCACACGAGGTATGGTCTGGAAAGAAACCCTCTCTTCAATATCTTAGAGTGTTTGGTTGTGATTCTTATGTACATGTTCCAAAGGAAAATAGGAGTAAGCTGGATAATAAAGTTGAAAAGTGTATCTTTATTGGTTATAAAGATGGTGTGAAAGGTTATAAGCTTTGGAACCCAGAAACCAAGAAAATTGTTTACAGTCAAGATGTT
>ML796590.1:423211-485961 GCA_009831015.1 Picea engelmannii
TTGACAAAGTCTGTGAGGACAGAAAAGTTCTCCTGGTGTAGAGAAACAATGGGCATTGTTGCCCTGGATTGTTGACTATATAATCCCCTGGACCCCTGGATCCAAAGAAAACAACAAGTGGGAGAATTTTGGGTATGTGTTATATTCTTTGCATGGGTGTGTGTGTGGGCGCGTCAGATATGACAACTGCGTCTGATGATCCCTATTTTTAGCTATTTTTAGCAGATTTGTAAATTAATCCCGGATTAAGGGATTAGGGTTTTGGTATCTACGGAAGACCTAAAAACATTGTATATATTGTATGGCGAATGGTGAAATTCGATATAATGAATAGAAGAAAGGTTTTCCCGGTTGAGGGTTTCCGGTATAAAATATCTGTGTATTTTGTGTATGAGCCATTGATTAATTTTTGTCTTGCTTAAGAATCTATATGCATTGCTTTACTTCGCAGGTTTAAAACTTACATTATTTACACATGATGGCGAATAGAACCCCCATTTTCCCCTCCATAGAGGTTCTGAAGTGGCTCATCGACCACATGGATGGGAAAAAATGTTTAATCAACGATGAGAATGGCGAGTGTGTCGGAGTTTTCCTCCCGACAGAGGTCCATAAACACTACAAGTTGAGGGACCCAGAGGAGCGGCTCAACACGGACTTCGTGGTGAATTTCTATGAATTCCATGACACCAGACGGTTGATGGCATTATGGTGGAGGGAAGACAATAAATTCACCAATCGAAGCAATGGATGGTATGAGATAAGCAACCTGAGGGAGCCATACATCTATTTGATGCCTCTCATCTGTCGGCTATATAGAAAAAAGGATTGCTCCAAGTTTTCAAAAGCATGGATGCCTTTGGCATACACAGTTGCAATCGTCGGGAGCAGCTTCAATTGGGGAGAAATAATCTCCAAACAAATAAGCATATCTGTGCAGCAGGCTCAGACGCCGAAGGAAGGAGAGGCACCAACTTTCTACATGTCCTTGTACCTGCTCGATGTCATGTGCACTAGGAACGTCTTCACCGGCATGAATCTGAGCTGGCATGTTGCATAACTCCCGGTCCACATCTACTTCAATGTGCTATGGGAAAACAGGTACAAGAAATATTACTCCCTCATCTGCGATGAATTCATTGCCCTTATTTTATTCTTATTAAGAAGGAATGCCCAAGGCTATCGGCGGCAGCCAAGAAAATGATAGCTAAGGTAGGTCATTGGTACTTGGACAACCGTGCAACCTACATCAGGGTGTTCGGGGCCACCGGAGCAGCACATCTCCTACCATCTCATGTCCCAAATCGGCTCATCATGGGAGAAATTTGTTATCAGACCATCCTACAGGGCTATAATGTTGCATTGGTCAAAGACAAGAAACGGGCCTTCATATCCTACAGTTTCCATGTGGGGTTCTATCTGGTAAAGGATATTGCTCAAGCCAAACAAAAAATCCTGAGCCAACTTGAATTTAGGTTCCCTACAGGCCGATTCTGCAAGCATGATCCTAAAGGCCCGGTCCTCCAACATGTGTCACAAGTGTCATTCTGCTGGCCATATGCTCACGATAAGTTTGAGGACGAAGTCTTCACAGAGAATGCCCAGGACTGGGATGAGGTGGTGCAAAGGATGGCCAACCCAAACATGACTAGGTTTAAGGACATGAGCATGGATGAACAAGTGGAAACAATATAACAGATGGATCAAGAGGCCCTCAGAGCCAGTGAATAAATCAAAGTGGCAGAGACAACATAGGTGCAGAGAAGGGTATTGTTCTTGACACCAAAGGCACAAACAAGGGGTTTGCGCTTAATGGCAGAGGCACAAAGAGTAATTGACCAATTGTAGAATGACCTGAACCTCGTAGAGATGACAAGGGTTCCTGTCGACAACCCAATTGAAAGTCGGGGAGGACCAAGTGACCTAGAGCCTATACAAATTGAAGAGACCATCGGGTCAGATAACCCTGAAGTTTCAACGCCACAAGTCGTATACCAAGGGACATTTCAGCTCAGCCCGAGATAGCGAGGACATCAGGGAGAGCAAGTACACCAAATCCCCTGTTTGATCTAATAACCATCTACGATGATGAGGAGAGCTCAGAGGTGTCCCTGGTCACTCCGGTGAAAATCACAGAGGAAACAGAACCTGAGAAAGCATCCACCCCGAGTCCCGATGCTCCAAGTCGGAGCAACCTACCGAACAAGTACGAGGTAGAAAGTACCTTGGGAGTTGAGCCACTAGACACACCAGGAATCCCAATGTACAGTTCGAGGGATGAGCTAGGATCGAGTGAAAAAGGGAAAGAAATTCCACAATAAGAAATAGACATCTCGACAGTCGATTATCAAGTAAGTATCGATTATGCCCTTGATTCATCAATGTTGTCCAGTACTTTACCTCCCGATGAGAAACAACTAGAGGCCGAAATTTTGGGACATACAAAAGAGGTTCAAGAATCCAGTCTTGAACAGATATACACAGTCGGGAGCCTAGGAAATATTCTTACTTGGGGAGAGCAACAAATCCTTGAACTTGTGGATGAGGTCATCAATATACAAGACATCACCTATGACCGAAAGAGGAAATCCATCATGAAGAGAACCACTAAGAAGAGGAGGCTTACTCTGGACAATTCCATCCTCATCACCATAGAGGAAAAGTTAATCAGCACAGAGCATGACAAGACGTTAGAGCTCATCGGCGTAGGGATGATGATCAGAGATGCCACCCTGCATAGAGCAAGGAAAGATGAAGAGGAATTGGCCACTGTGCTAAAGGAGTTGCAGCATCTGCGCCATTTGGAGAAATACTATCAGGACTCCACACAGGCCATGGTGTTCTTGACAAGCGAGTTCCAGGATGCCTATAGTAAATTCATGAGTGAGAGGCACCTTTTCACTACAGGGATAGTCAATTTCCAAGAAGACACCCTTATGGTGTTGACAATGTGAAAGGACATGGAAAGATGGTATAAGAAAGCCCACCAAGTGGTGGAAATAATTGATTACATCAACGCGGTTCAAAAGGGTTGAGATGTCTAAGAGTACGACATTCGGGTACTAAGGGACAACAACATCGACCGTATAAGGAAGTTGGCCAAATACTGGGTGAAGATGGCCCAAGAACCTCATCAGGAGATCCAAGAGAAATGGGTTGATTGCGAAAGGAGATGGACCAAGATCAATCGGGCGATGAGAGACATCGGTCTCCCGGAATTCAGCACTTCCGAGGACTTTGTCGACTTGCATGACATAGTCAAACTACATGAATAACAAGACTCATCGTGGACTGTGGAGATAGAAAAGGTGGTGAACATGGTGCTAGGTCAAGTATAGTAGCTCATGGAGCACCCGATCAAGGCTCGGGCAGTGTTACAGCAATTAAGTGTTAAAGTAGTCAAGTATCGGGCACGGGCAGTGGAGATAAAGGAGATCCTTTCGGCCCCGTTGGACCAACACAGATTCTTGTATGCCAACACATGCGAGGAACTATTCATCAAGTAGTCAGAGTATGATAAGAGACATCCACTCAAATGAAACCATATGATGACTCTTAAAAGACTGAGATTTGAAAGTGCCATGTGGAGATGTTTTGTTTTACTTAGCTTGCACTTTTAATAGTTATTTTTAGTTAGTAATTTGTTATAAATAAGAGGATCGACCTGTTAGAAGAGGTCAATGGTTTTTGCAAAGACCCTGAGTTTTGGATTTGTAAAGAACTATTTCGAAGCTACCTTAATTGAGAAGTCTTGTTTAGGACCAGAGACAAGTTTATGTTTTTCATCAAAGGTGTGTGTGATTGGATCTAAGGAGCAATTATTCCTGACTTTATCTCATGAATGGATGTTGTAACGAGTAAGAGTTTTTTAATCTATTGATAAGTTAGTTGATTCAATGTTTTATGGTTCTTGTCTCTAATGATGGAAATAAAATCGTTTTGTTAATGTGTGATTAATGATTAGAACCAAGGAAACTATTTTTCTTGCCATCGTTTATTGCATGTATGTTTTCTTCAATAATTGTATCTCAATCAATAATTGAAATACCAACAAGTTAATGTATTAATACTAGGCTTGCCATAGGTGTGAGAATCATTGTCTACATGCTTGAGCACGAGGGTTATCCCGAGGTCATCCTTATTCAGTAGTTAATCTTTTCCCCTTCGTTACTCAGCTGGTTTATACCAGCACATTTCTTGCATGAGACCCGCCTATAAGAGAAAATACAAAAAAAAATAATGTTCAAGCTGAAGGAGGATTTTTCGCAAGAAGATATCCTATCAATCACTACGGAAATCCCATCGATTAATTGGACAGATCGCAAGATATGGAGAACCATTCCACTATCAAATGTTGTAGAGTCTAATTGGGCCTCGGTGGCGGGTTTGGTTCCTGTTGTTGAGTTAAAGGGATTTAGGACCCCTCAACATGTTCCTCTCATCGTTGTTGTGAGTATCTATATGTTGTGATCAATCTTCAGTCTGCATGCTATTAAATGGTTCATCCTTTGAATATCCATTTTCAAAACCACCTTCCAACCTTTCATGAAACTATTGAACCTCCCATGGAACTCAAGACTACCAGGCCCTTAGGAACAAAGAAGTTATGATACCAATTGAAGAAATAGAACACACAAGATCAGGACAAGAAGTTTGGTGAAAAAGGCCTCAAGTCGTAATCTCACACTCATTGTATTCATTTTAATGATACAATATATAATACAGTAATGAAACCACCTCAATTGCTCCCACATGACACCTCAATGGGAGATCAGGTAGGAGGAGGCAAAGTAGGAATCTAGAAACACACTTACGATAAAAACTATATTCTTAAATGTGAAATACATAAAGGTGGTATACGAGGACTTCATGATTGTGTATGACTAAGAGGCTAACATTCTTTCCCAATCTAAGTATTCTTGTGACCTTCTTCATTGCTTTCAAATGGAAGATTCTAAACCATCCCCTTCTTTGTTCCAGTCTGGAGTCAAACTTGCTACCACCTGTACTTCTCTCGAAGTTGATGCCACTTTGTATTGTCAGGTAGTTGGTAGCCTCTTATATTTGACTCCTACCCGTCCTGATATTTCCTTTGTTATTGGTCTTGCTTCCCAATATATGTAAACACCCCATGAAGCCATAGAAAATCAAATAAAATGATACTTCGATATGTCTGGGGTACAATTTAGTTGGGGATATATTACAGCTTAGGGGGGGCTCCTTTATTGGTTTGTTTCAGTAATTCAAATTGGGTCGATGACCTTGATGATCGAAATTCTACTACAGTTTATATTTTCAGCCTTGGTTCAGGACCTATCCCTTGGGCGTGTAAGAAACAACAGTTTATTACTCTTTCTTTAGTAGAAGTAGAGTATTGAGCATCGGTTAATGCAAGTTAGGAAGCCTTGTTGCTTCGACAGATAATTTTAGATTTTGGATTCTAACAACAACATATGGCAACCCTCTAGTGCAACAATAAGAGTGTCATCAAGATCGCCAAATATCCAGTTCAACATCAGCGCAACAAACACATCGAGCTACACATTCACTTCATCAAAAATCTCATCCATGATTGAGTTATTGAAGTGATCTTTTGCCCTAAAGAAGATCAAGTTGCAAACATTTTCACAAAGTCTCTAACAAAAACAAAGTTTTCCAAACTTTGATCTATGTTAGGAGTTCAAGAAGTTGTCATTAAGGGGGGACAGGCTCTAATGCCTCCTTCCTTCTCCTATTGTGTCGTCTTTGTAAATCCTTCAATCCTATCCCAAGTTGTTCTTAAGGGGGGATGTTAGGATATTTATACACTTAGGAGTTAGTTAAGATAAACTTGGTCTAATGTGTCATTAGGTAAAAGTGTGTTTCTTTAGTATGCATTAGTATTTAGGTAATCTCACGGTCACGATATGTTCTCGACACATAGTGATCCGACAACTCATATTCTCCTTGATCTTAACGGATACATTGATCCATGGATTAACACTCGATTGGTCCATGATCTCTATTTAAAGAGCATGGAGGGTCATTTGTCAATGATCGATTATGAGAAACTCTCTTGTAAATGTCTCTATAATATTTTTATTTTTCATTAATAAATTGCTCCAAGTGGTTGTGTTGATTAGGGTCGTGGATGTTTCCCCACATGGGTTTTACCACGTAAAAACATCGATGTGTTGATATTTGATCTTGTTGTGTGAGTGGTTACTTAAGTTGTTCGTCCTCTGTTCGAATACCTATGTTTTCAAACACATATCACCTTCATAAATAAACACCCTCGGCAATAATCTCTTCTCCCCTATAGAGTACGGTTTCCCTTCCACTTAATAAATAAATCTTAATCAATAAAATTTCTTGGTGACATGGTTGTCAATTTGTGATGTCTTGGTTAGTTTGTGTCTTTTGTTTTTTTTCTCTCTCTCTCACAAGTGGTATGCTCACAAAATAAATTTAGTAATTTTATAACATCTAATATTTTATGACCTTATCGGGGTGTCAATTTGTAGTACATCAAACTCGTTATTTCCATTTTTTATAATATAGTAACACCATATAAATTTATTGGGGTGTTGATCGGCAATAATTATGTCCTTACCCTATCTAGCAGCAGATCTCAATATCATCTATATTAATTCTCTTAATTAACTCACATTTATATTCATGCGTACGTTTTTTTCCAAGGAAAACTTTTGAGTAAACTCTTGAGCAATTCCCCACATTTTGTGGATGGTACCCAATGTAAGCCCATTGGCATTGATTATGGCCTTTGACCTAGTAGGGACATTGACTGAGGCACTCAATAGAGGCAATTGGCCCAGGTGATCAACCCATGAAACCTCTTGCATGAAGCTCAAAGCCTTCAATCACTCGAGTTAATCCATCGGGATACATTCATGCATACCTACCCACACACACACATATGTACCGACTCCAATGGTTAATTAGTTGGTAGTAGTTTTTTCATTACCTTATATAGAAGTGTAGCAACACTTCTACAACATGTATTTATTTCATATAAATCAATCAAGAGTACATCATCCTCATGTTCCATTAACTTAAGACTTAATCATATCTCACACCTTGCATAACTTACTCTATGTAAGTGTTGATCTCCAATCCCTCTTTCCTTTAGTCCGACCTAAGTCACAACATATACTTCCCTCAAGTTCCTAACTCCCCTTTGCACACTTGATTATTCTAATGTTATTCGCATGCACTGCTCATCTACAAGACTAGAGAGACCTCATCCCTTGTATGTTTAGATATTGTTTCTACCTTCTCTTTCTATTTTAGTACATGTGACTCATTTTCTTACTTGCATCACATGGTTAGTCGACACTCTAAACACTTTGTAACCTCATATTCAACCATAAAACATTATTATGTTGAGGTGGGGAATGTGATAGAGAGTCTTGTCATTTGTCATGCTATTTATATTTGATGTGGAGGATAGCAAATAATTATATGGGTACATCATGAAACACAAGAAGTATTACTTAATGTTCCACACTTTCTTATGATGATGTGACACATATGACTAATCAAGTGCACATTTCCAATTAATTATTTTGATCTTGATTAGCACTCTTATGCTTATTCATTCATCGTGATTTGATCATTTAGGTATTTTTTTATTGGTGTACAACCTCTACACTAGCTTCATTCCCTTATAGTCATTGGATGATGTGACTTCAACTCAATAGGGTTTTAAGACTTCTATGCCATGATGTGCCCATGTAATAATGTCGCACTATACTCCCTTGGTATAGTTTGTGAATTGTAACACCTTATGATAAAATTTATTTGTATGAGCACCAATTAGTGCTCCATGTGTTAGCTTTTGGGGTTACTCAAAAGTGTTTTCACCTATCTAGGAGAGTGTTAGGTTCTCCTAGTCCCTTGGTGATGTTTGATAGACATATGGATAACTCAATTTGAGTGTATTATTAACCTTGGATAGAGTGCTAGCATAGTGCACTTATCTAGGATGTTTTTATCCTATGTGGCATGATGACTAATCCATTGGGTGGACATAATGGGGGAGTTGGTTGCTTGATTAAGAGAGGTACCTACCTAGGATGATGAATGCTAGGCACTTGGAGAAGGGCACTTATCCCCAAGAGCATGGGATCATATGACATACACCTAAGGTTGGATACTTGACTTAAGGAAGCTTGGGTTGAGGAACATACCGCATGGAGGTTAGTTGTGGACCTAGACACATATGTTGATGAGAAGCATTGGAGAAAGTATCTACCTTGGCACACATATTGAGGAGTGTTTTGAATAAGAGGACATGTGGAACATTTCTATAGGAGGAGCACCTTGCATGAGGACACTTGGGGAACGAACCACCATGTAAAGGGAGAATTGGGATACCAACTTGCTGGATAGGATTATGTCTTGGAGAAGGGGTGTTGGGACTAAGGGGAATCATCCTTGAAGGGTGCACCTCCTTGAGGTTGGGTAAAACCCTATCATGATGCTTGTCATATTTGTATTATAGAGTGCTCCATGTGGGTTTTCCTTATGGACTTAGGTATAGGGTTACTTGTGTGGACCTAGTCCATGTTTTATGTTGGACTCATCACCTATTCTATATAAAAGGAGGAGAGACCCTATGTCAATACTCATTATTTAATAATTTTATAAATGTATTGGAGAAGTTTTGTAGGGAGTAAGACCTAGGGTTTGTGATGTAAACCCTAAAGGAGACATGAAGAAGAATGCTAGCACTAGGGATGAGCTCAAGTCTTAACACTTGTGTTGTGCAAGAGAAGAAGACATAGGGTTTGTGTGGTGAAAAAACTTAGAGTAAGAAAACAAAGTGTTAGAGGAGTATAGGAGTCTTGGATATTGGTGTGATGCTTAGCTTGAAGAAGACTTGGAGATTGTGTTTTTTCACTAGGGATGAGATTGGGTCTTTGCACTTGTGTTATGCAAGACAAAAATACCTAGGGTTTGTGTGATGCAAAACCTTAGAGTAATAAAGTGAAGTCCTAGAGGAGTATAGGAGTCTTAGAGATTAGTGTGATGCTTATCTTGAAGAAGACTTGGAGCTTATGTTGTTGTACTCTTGATATTCCATTATAACATTGTCTAGAGGTCTTGTTGCTTGGATGGTGTAAAAGAAGAAGACCTAGGGTTTATGGGATACAAACCTTAATATGGACAAGAAGATTGGGAGGCTAGAACTAGGGTTTTTCTTGGAGCCTTTGTACTTGTGTAATGCAATAATTCATCGTGTTTATGTGATTAAAACCCTAGAGTAAGACATGAACACTAGAGGAGTGAAGAATATAAAGATCTTGTGTGATGCAAGCTTGGACAATCTCTTAGAAGACTTGTGTGATGCAAGTGGGAGATCAAGGATGGACTTGTTGGTGTTGATTCTATCTTGTTGTTGAGCCTTTGGAGAAGCTAGGAGTAACTTGATGTATACCTTGTTAGGGCCATGATTGTTGGTTAGGATTCACTATTGACATTGGATGCCCTAGCTAGGGTTTGTATGCAATTGGAGCATCCTAGCTTGTGATAAGTGAATAGGATATGTTGTACCAACTTGTGATGAATTGATGGTATGTACTTGTATCTTCATTATCTTGTAATATGAAGTGTTCCTTTGTTGTCCAAATATTGTGCATCGCATATTTGAAAACCAAATTAATGTTTCTCATGTTAATGAGTAGTTTCTAAGGTTGTTTATTATGTTGATTTATCATGAACACTTAGCAAATTTGTTAAGTGATTTAACAAGATAAGAAGGAAAGAAAGTAGCATATTTAGGGTTGTAATAAATCTGTTGTTATAAAGTGTTTTCCAAATGTTATTTTTGAAGGGGATTGGGCCCTTAGGGCTGTGAATTTTCTCCCCTTGAAGTGTATTTTTTTTGTTTTTATTTTCTTTAGTTGCGCGATGATTTTCATTGGACAGAAGTGAAATAAATGCTAATGTAATTAATATTTTAGATTCATCCATAATGTTATATTTTCATTCAAAATAGATCCAGGAAACCTCAAGTAATTGAGGTGAAATTTCTGAATTTGTTTTAAGCAGGGATTCTTGAAATTTCCACATTGTCTTAGAGTGGATTTAACTAAGACGTCTCTCCTAGTGAAAAGGGAGTTGGGTATTTCAATCGTTTCATACCAAGGAGAGGTGATTGAACTATTATAGTTTGTTATGTGGTGAAACCCTAGTGTACGAGATGAGCACTTGCACCCATGAAGGATTTAGTGGGTTGAAAACCTAGTTTATCTTGTGATTAGAGTGTGTTTTCACCTGTAATTGTTGAAAGATATACTTTAGGTATGTGATTTATTTTCTACGGGTGTGATTCCCAGGAGGATCCATGATAGGTCATTGATTTTTTCCAATGGATGCCATTATTTGGGGTATATTGGTGCATATGATAGACATGGTTAGCCATTTGATTGTTTTGTTAATTTTTGGAGCCTAGGAGGGGCTAATTCATCATGTGATAGATTGATGATTATTGGTTGTTCTATTTTGGTTGAGTTGTGACTCAAGGTTTTATAGGAATGGTGACCTTGTTCAGTTTCAATGATTGTACAGATTGGAGGAAGCTTCCAATGTTATCCCTTGGGGATAGTATTGGTTGTACATCTTGTACATTATATTTGTTGAGAGATTGATTATAGATGCGATAACCAATGTGATGCTAAGATATTGATGAATCTTAGTAGGTCATATTGTGCATTTGTATTAAATAGAGATTGTACTTTATACTTGATCTTGGAGACTTGATCTTTCATGTTGTATTCTTCATATGTGATTATCCTTTGTACTATTGTCTTGGAGTGCTAGGGTTTGGGGAAAATGTAGGAAGACAAAGGACCACTAGGGTTTGGATTTACCCTGGTAGGGAAAATAATTGTTTGGAACTAAAGAAGGTTATGTATGATTAACTTGGAGATAGGTTCAAAACTTATCATTGTGGAATCATTGATTGATTCCAAGCTTGAAATTGATGGGAGTTGTAATGAATACTAGTGATAGGGTTGTTGGATTCTCTCAGGAAGAGGGAGTTCACCTTGATGTTACTTTTTCTTTAGGATTCTCTTAGAAAGAGGGAGGTGACCTTATTGAGGTGTTGCTTCAATTGCTAGAGGTTTTGAGGTGCATGATAGGGATTCTCACCTTCACAGTTTGATGATAACCTTTTATGGGTTGTTGTTACTTTTACCATGAGATTGGTATTTCAGGATTGATGAGTTAACATGCATGTAGGTTTTTATCTTGTGCTTTTTGATAGATATGGTCCATTTGTATTGGTATTATTTGTAGATGTGATTACCTTTTCAGGTTGTCTTGAAAAAATCTCAATGTGGGGCCAACATATTTTAGAATGTGATGTTGACTTTAGGGATGCTATAGTTTTGACAAGTTACCGTTGATGTCTTCCTTATTCTAAAGTGATTTCAAAATTTGGTACGAAGTAGTGATCCAAGTTTATTGTTGTGTCTTCATTTCACTTAAGTATGATGGGCATAGAGTAGTGACTAGCAGAAGATGAATATGTAGAGGATCTAAAGCGACAAAATATTGAGTGTTTGAATCCTTCATGGAGCATAGTCACCAAGATCCTCTACACATTTTCCTAAAGGCATAGAGCTCGTTTTATACAATTGGGTTACAACTATTACATTTTATCATCTTCTCTAATTGAATCATCTACTTATATGTATTATGTCAAGGCCATTGTGTAAAGGATTGTTTGGTTGGTTAGTTAATCATGATTGTTTGTTGTTAGTTATGTGCATGCCAACTGTGTATTTTGTTTTGACAATGACATTGTCAAACTCTAGTCATGTTGAATGTGTAAGGATTGGATGTAATCTCTAGTTTTCTTAATACAATGGGATTGCATCACTGTTTTTCTCACTTATATATTTTTTTGATGTATCTTGATGATGTCGTTGTGTTTCTTGCATACACATTAATCCGTGTTTGTTTAGATGAATACAATTTCGGTTAACTAATGGATTCCACATCTCCACTAATCTTCAACACTCTAAACCTTAATTAATGGAAAACTATCAAACATGCCATGGGTGAGACCTCATTCCTTTGGAAGGTTGAATTTGTAGGCATACTAGACTACCGTGGACCATCATTGGACACTTTTCAGGGACAACATGTCTATAAAAGAGCTAACAACATGGTTCCATTCATGGGACCTTGACAAATACAAAGTAATGTATATGCAATGGAGGCTAGCAAAAGTCGAGCTTCAAGAATGGTTGGAAGTAGGGATACTGAGTTCGCATGCCAAGAAAGTGCATATTTAGGAAAATATGTCACAATATTTAAGGACAAGAACTTTGAGTGTTTACATGGGATTTTTTGTGTTAAGTATCCAATGAATTTGCATGAATGTTTGGAAAGACTTGCAGAGTAGCATCATCCTTGGGTTCCACAACCAATAATTGAGTGGATTGGTGATAATTTGTTAGAGATATAGTTGTATGATTATTATTTGACCTAAGCAGTTGAATTTTGGTTCTTATGCTTTGGAATTTGCAGTGGAATGCCATTAATTTTTAGCCAAGGTGCTAGAATTTTTAAAAGGACCGCATAGAATATTGATTGAGGACATACCTATGTGGATACAGATATTGATGGTGGAATGGGGTATGATCCCAAGCCTTGTTGATATGGAAGAACAAGTCCTACGTGGGGAGTGGAATGGTAGGAGGACCTGATGGTGTAGTTGGTGACACAAGCCACTTACAATATTGGTGATGGTAGAGGTAATGTATATTGAAAGTGAATGACAAACACGACACAAAAAGTGTGTATATATTATAGAAGGCTAGTGGCAGGAAGAAATGGAAAATATATGC
The DNA here is from genome assembly GCA_009831015.1 of Picea engelmannii. Taxonomy (NCBI): domain Eukaryota; kingdom Viridiplantae; phylum Streptophyta; class Pinopsida; order Pinales; family Pinaceae; genus Picea; species Picea engelmannii. Next base: position 436,075 of record ML796590.1, read on the forward strand.
ACTAGTCAAGATTCCTTGATAAGAAGGTATAGTCCTAATATGCATTAAGAATGTGGAACAATGAAAAGAATGAGAGAAACACATAGAGGATCTTTGGTCAACCCCGAAAGAGAAGAGGATCAAGAAATTTTGTTGATTGAGAGAATTAAGGAATCAATAGAGTTGGAGGGAAATTTCAAGGAGTTGAGACAGCAGATGCATGATAACACAGGGGATGGGGATACTCATATCACAAGGGTAGAGATGTTGTTCAAACATGTAGATTTGATAATCATCGTGAAAAGTGTGGAAATGGAGAGTCAATAAAAAGATGCATTTAAGTCTACATTGTTTTGGTATTCTAAAACAATAGAAATACATGCCATTGAGAGGAAGCATAAAAAAAAATGATAGTGATTTTGATCCATATTATGTCCTACCCCTTGTGCTTGTCATTATTTGTGATAATCCAATGATCATTTTTGCTCATAGCACCAATATTTGTATGATCAATAGTCAAAGTACACTTGTTATTGCAACTTTGAATAGTGTGATTGTGATTGATGGAAGTAATCAAAGTTTCTCCATGGTATCATATAGTTTTGTGAGTGTAGTTGTAGGTGCAAATATAGTTTTGCAATAGTCAAGACATATAGGATTTGTGTGGGTTCAAAATTACCACACAAGGATGATGATGCAATGGAATGAATCCTCTATATGATTTTAAATATTTTCGTAGCATAGGCAAAGAATAATAGAGAAACATTGGTTCGTCTATGATGTGATTTGGGATTGACATGGAACCACATATGCAATCCACTTGGTAGAGTTCCAAACTACTATGTGAGGTAGAGCATTGTAATGGTACATGAAATTGCAATCATAGTGTTCCCTTTAATCAAGTAGTGACTTTCATTAAGTTGCAGGCATAATTTGTGAAACAATTTCAAAAGACGAAGTCTGAGTAGCCGAGTATTGCTAAGTTGAAATAAATAAAATTAATGTTTTGGGAAATCCTATGGGAGTATGACCAATGGTTCTAGGATATTATGAGATGCTTAAGTTACATGATCTAAAAGTGCATCATAAGGAATTGTTCATTGCTAGTATTTTACCTCATATGTGAACACCATTGTTACAAAAATAGTTGACCACTCAATGGGAAGCCTTAGTGTTTGAAATGTGGCTATAATCCATTAGTGGATTGGCCAAAATATTCATTCTAGGTTTTGCTCTAGGATTGGCCTAGTTTGAGTACAAGTTGACAACCTTATCTAAACAAATCCAAGAATTGGAAAAAAAGAGAAGTAGAGTTCTAGAGAGGTGGCATGGTTTATTATTTGCAATACTAAAGGGAATATACAAAATGACTACCACATGGTTGAAAGATATACCATTGTCATGACTAACTTGTTTGTAGGAAAGGCCAATAACAAGAGTTACAAGATATGTCAAAGTGTTGGTCATGATCCCCACCATTTCTTGCTATTACAAAAATATAATAGCATTGCAATGGTTATACATTGTGACTTTTATAGGGTAATCAATCGCTATATAGAGAATTGATGCACATTATCTACACAGCTAGCAGTGCATCCTGAGAAGATCCTATTTGTAGTTGAGTGTGACAAGGTTGGGAATAGGGACTAAAACTAGTATCAGGAAAATAGGGCTTTCCAGGATGATGTGAATTGTCTTCCACCATGGTGTTATAATTGTAATGAAGTTGGAAGTATCATAATAAATTGTATAAAACCTTTCTAGCCTCATTGTGGGAACTACATGAAGACAAGGCACAACACTGAGGATAATTAATTGAGAAATGGAAGTTACATTACAAGAGGCAACGTGATGCTAACATGGTGAATTATGAGCCTAAGATCCTTGGCAGTGACCTAGAAAGTCATGCATACACATATTTCATTAATATCATCCCTCAAGGAGACACCAAGGAGCATAGATGTGATATATATGGATTAGGGGCCTATCCATTGGGTTTCATGGAAAGAACTAGAGTTTGATGTAGTTCGATAGAAATAATATTTGAGAGTTGTGGTTGATGTGGTGCTAGAAGTTTTCCATGCACATGACACATTTGTTGTAGATGCAAGAGATAACACAATTGCTATAATTAGGTTTCCAAGTTGATGCTCGGGCATGTCAGTACCATTGGTGGAATATGAAGTGGGAATCATTGAAAATTTTCTTACAATAATTATGGATTAAAAATTGCAATAGTTAGAGTTTCATAGAATGCATCAAGGAAAATTCTGATTCGAATATTGTAGTCAATAGGATACATAGGTTTTGTAGAAAAATCAAGCAGTTGATTGGAGTTGGTACCGTGGGAGGTAAAATTCCTATACAATTGGTGTTGGGAATTTACCAGTATTCAAGAGTATGAAGGATGCCACCATGGGTGGGAACAACTACCAATAAGGGAATGATAGGTCATAGGATGAGGAAGAACAAGTCAAGGGGGGAGAAGGCCCCAATAATTGAGTTGAAGGACTTGGTCTATCCCAAATATATATTTGATCCATGAGTGCATTTCAAAAGAAAATATGAGCACATAAAGGGATACATGGAGTAGGTCCATTTGGTGGACTATGACATCCATAATGCTACCTTATTCCCTAATTTTACACTCAACAAATACTCAGTGTTTAAAGGGGATTGAATGTGGTTGTTTTCATCATTCATGTTGGTGTTCAAGTCTAGTATCAGGATCCTCATGCATGTCCCATGCTTTAGGACCTCTTCATTTGTTAATAAATGCATGATAATTCTATTGTCACATACTCATATTGGTGGGATTTGGATAGACCGTAATATTTCCATTCACGAGGACAACATCCACATGATCACCAAGCTACATTGGGATGAAGAAGACACCATATACACATCTTTAGCCTGACTAGTTGTACAGAAGGAAGGGGGCACAAAATATGAGTAAAAAGACCCATGCCTAAAATATAGTGTAGACAAGTGTGACCAGGGATATATGATATCCTCCATTAACTACTTGTCAGTAAGAGTGGATGTGAAATTTCCATCCAACTGAGTGTTGCAGATTTATTAGGCATGGGAGTGATCAAAGAAGAGGATACATTTTGGAGATGTGTGCATGGATAATCTTAGTTTGAATTGGTTATCCTTTTCCTACATCACCAATGAAGTCTTGAAAAATTGCATAGATGCACAGGACAAAAACCAAGACTTCTTGTATGGAAGTTCCATGCTACTAATTTTTTTTTTACAATGGGAAAAGTCAATAGGTATAGATGTTTTCATCGATGAATCCTCAGAAAAAACTCATATCATCTCAATACAAAGGATTGTCCTCCAATATGGAAAAGTTCATACATATAATCATTGACACTATGATTGAAGGGTATTATCAGGTAATGTGGGACATTGACATGTGAACCACTGGGATACCCAAGGAAATGATTGACACCTACAACTGAGAGTACCAATTCAAGGTCAGTTGTCGCTTCTACTACATGAGGCCACAATTAGCAGATGATAGTGTAATCAAAGAAGTAGAAGTTTAGACACTTGATTTCATGTTGACAAGCATGTAGAGAGGGCCATAAAGTGGTGGGCCAAGGTGGTGGAAGAGTTGTAAAAGAAATAAGGGAAGAGGAATTTGTTGCAGTGGGGTGCAGAAGAGGGGGTTCATGTAGGGGGGCCAATGAAGTGACCATGGATTAGTGTAGAGGAATATTAGTCATCAATTTCCATTGAGTTATATGACTCAAAATTCCAACAAAGATTGGGGCCCATCATCATTTGGGAGTGGGCATTCAATCCATATCAAGAAAAGTGTTGTTGACCCTCCTACCATTGGGGTATCCAAAAACATGGTGATGCATAAAACTTATATTTCATTGTAGGCTAGAGTCGTAAACACCACCACATGAGAGTAAGATACCCTCTTTTAGTAGAGTGGACTAATAATATCATCCACGGTATAGCTCCACCAATCCCTTCAACAACATGTTGCAAGCTAAGGAGGGATCTTGTTGGTAGGAATGTTAACTAACCCTTGACCACCACTACAACCATGGGGGTTGAAGAGAACTTATTCATGACCTCCATTGATAGCATTGGCATTAATCCCCATATCTAAGACCACAAAGTATTTGGGATCAAATGACTTCATCTGAGGTTTGTAGGGGTTAGAAGGAGAGGAATAAATTTATCTTTCAAAATACACCTTTCTCATTGACTTATCTTAGGAAGACCCCCCATAAGAGACAACTATGAAGGGGTTAACATTGAATAAATATTATTAGGAATTCCCCCACCACCATGATGGATAAGGACCAAAAAAATAATAACTTTGGGAAACTTCGTGGGGAAGAAGGTTCTCAACGTAGAAGAATTGTTAGTCAAGGAAACAAGGGACTTGGTCACTTCCCTTGGAAATAATTTTGGATGGGAAACCATAACTGGGGAGGTGTATTAAGAGGAAGTACCTAGAGGTTGGAAAAGTATACAAACCGTTGGTAGCATTACAAGTCATGAGCTCTAGGTACAATTTTAGTTTAGGTTGGTAAAAAATAATCCTCCATTGCATCGACAGGATAAGTGGGTAGTAGACCAAGTCTGTTCAACATACTCTAGGCTGCCATCACCATGGATAAATTTCAAGAGGGAGTCTAGGTATAGATGTATCATGTGGTGGATCTACAGAAGATGGATATCCCCTCCCTCACCAAGATCATAACATAATTTAGCAGGGAATTGTAGGAAAGGTTCAAGAATATGGATGAACATGTTAAGAACATACATATTCAAAACTGATCCAGGTGGATATCAATGGACATCCACCTTTTCCAACTGGCTCAAAACAGTTTTCTGGCAATTTTGGCAATTTACTATTTTTAGCAGTTTTTAACTTCTTGGGTCATTTTGAGGGCCCAAATGAAGGTTTTTTGGGATAGAGCTTCTTAATGATATTTGAAGGCTCTAATTGAGCCCCCTAAATGAATTGCCTCGACGATAACTTTCCAACGAGTTATCGTGCACCCCAAACAAAGATCGTATGCCAAAGTTGTGCCCTCAGGAAGTTGATACACCAAACTACCCAAAACGGGGTCCACAAAACTGTTGGCTTTTCATCTTCCAAGGTTAGGGTTTTGGATTTTATTTATGATAAAAAGGTCTTTCGAGCATCATTGTAAAATCATCTTCTTGCGAATGCGAGTAGCCGTCACATCTCTTCTCAAAGATAAGTTGCCACCATTATAGCGAGTCTTTCACTCTATATTTTTACAGTCTCTGTACATTTCTTTCATTAATAGAAATTGTGTATTATTGTATCTTTGTGTTTATGGTTGCATCTCTGATACTTTTCTGTTATATTATTGGATATCTGTGACATCTCTGTGCATTTCTTTATTATATCTCTGCTCTCATTTCATGCCGAAAATAATCTAGATCAGTGGTATCAGAGAAGGCTCCTCTTGATCATTTTTTTTCAGTGCATGTCCCCGACGATGTCTGAGTATAACAAGTTAGGTCTCAAGCTTGTCTCTCTTGAAGACAACCACTCTCACACACTCAAGAAACCCTCCATGGTGGAAGAAAAGAAAAACAATGGAGAAGATGATTCTATCAATCTGTTGCTTGAGCAATCTCTCACACGACAAAGGGACGAAATGATGGAGAATTTTTCCCACATCCTTCAACGCCTGCCGATAGCAACAGGCACATATTCATCAAACAACCACTTTGGAAGCACCTCTCCTTTCAAGGTACAGGTTAATTTTTATATTCTCGTATTTGAGGGTCAAATAGATGCGGATGACCTAGACAAATGGTTAAATCTGTCAGAAGGTTATTTCTCTGTTCATAATTTTTCCGACGGGGAAAAGATCACCTTCACACTCCTTAATTCTCTCCCCCATGTCAAATATTAGTGGGAAACTTACTAGGAGCAAATTTCCACAGAGGAGTCTGGAATATATGGGGTCGAGCCCACTTGTGATTTTTTTGTGCATGCGATAAAGGAACAATATTACCTTGTTGGTAGCGATGAGGACCAGTACATGAGATGGACCACACTAAGGTAAGAGAGGGGCCAAGCAGTTTCGGAGTTCACCAATACCTTCCATACCTTGCGCACCAAGTTGGGTATCAAAGACTCTGAACGACATTTGGTTCTGAAATACCATGGGGCTCTACACAGATACATCCAAACTGAAATGGATTTTCTGGACATCTCATCACTTAGCGCTGCTTATCGATATGTTGTTAAAATCGAGCAGAAATTTAAGCACCAGAACAAATGGGAGTTTGGGTCTGCAAATCTGCAACAACCAAAGTATGATAAAGACGACCCTAATAAACAGTCTCCCGAAAACCAGTCCAAGCCACAAGAAAAGAAGGGTCACGGGAAGACAAAGAAGGACATCGGAAAATGGTGTGATTTCCACAAAATCCCCTAGCACAACACCGAGGAATGTCGCTCAAAACAGTCATTGGTGGCTGAGATCAAAGACAAGGAGTCGAACCTTGATTCAAAATCTGATTCTGAAAATATTGGTAAAAGATAGATCATGGACGCAGACCCCACTGCTATTGTCGCAACCACATCAATTCAACCAGAAGAACCCACAGATCTTGAAGAGGGGGAGCGTCTTTTTCATTCACAAATGTGGGTGAAGGGGACCCCGCTGCATTTTATTGTTGATAATGGAAGCCATAAGAACCTCATCTCAACAGAGGTCGTCAAACAGTTGGGATTGTCGACAACACCACACCTGCAGCCATACAACATCGGGTGGCTTTGCCAAGGATGAGATCTCTGTGTCAGCCAACAGTGTCAATTTTCATATGGCATCCAACCCTTCAAGGATGAGGTATTATGTGATGTTTCCCCACTATATGTTTGTGATGTTCTCTTGGGCCAACCATATATATGGAAGCGCCATGTTGTTTATGAGTCTCAATCTCGCAGTGTCATTGTTTCTCTGGGGGTCATCTTTATAGAATACCAGAGGTAGTTCTGACTATTGTTCCACCTAAACAGTTTCGTAAGGTAGTATCTCATACTACAAAATTCAGCTTCTTCACAATCTGTCCAAAGGTGAACAGAAGGATATTGCAACCACTACAACCTCAGCCCAAACACCTTCTATCCAACAGAAGTAGATCGACAAGATTGCAGCAAAGTGTAAAGATTCCTTCTGCACACAAGAATCTCATGTAGCCAGACTGGTTAAAAAGTTCCAACCCTTCCAGCCACATGTTCATGACAACCTTCAACAAGCTAAGCAACGCAACTTCTCCAACAAGGAAAGCAACTCATCAAGATGCAGATTCAACAAACATTTTTCCCTCTCCCGAGGGCACTCAACGCAATGGAGACCATTGCTTTCTAAGGAGGGAGGATTGATCTAGGTGGATATCGGTGGCCACCCACCTTTTCCAACTGGCTCAAAACAGTTTTCTGGCAATTTTGACAATTTACAATTTTTAGCAGTTTTTAACTTTTGGGGCCATTTTTAGGGCCCAAATGAAGGTTTTTTGGGATAGAGTTTCTCAATGATAGCCAAAGGCTATCATTGAGCCCCATAAATGAATCTCCTTGAGGATACCTTTCCAATGAGCTATCGTGCGCCCCAAACGGAGATCGTATGCCAAAGTTATGCCCCCGGGAAGTTGATACACCAAACTACCCAAAACGGGGTCCACAAAACTGTTGGCTTTTCATATTCCAAGGTTAGGGTTTTGGATTTTCTTTATGATAAAAATGCCTTTGGATCCTCATTGTAAAATCATCTTCTTGCGAATGCGAGTATCCGTCACATCTCTTCTCAGAGTTAAGCTGCCACCATTCTAGCGAGTCTTTCACTCTTTATTTTTACAATCTCTGTACATTTCTTTCGGAATCTAGAAAGGGAACTGACATGGAAAACATAGTTCCAATTCATAGTTGGAATTAGAATGAAACAACAAAAAGAGGCCAAACTAGAGGTACTAATAGAAGTCACACCTGAAGAGGACGACATAATAGAAACATCCACAATGGAGTGTGAATAGAAGATATAAGTGGCCATATCTACTTGGACACCACTTTTTGATGAATTCAACAAATTCAAGTTCTACCACTAATGATATCCTTGACCCAAAACCACTTTCTTAAGAGTAAATCACAACACCCAACATGGGGATGAGTTGGAAGGAGTGGTCAGGGTGTTGTTGTGGACCCATTTTTCCTAAGTATGAATAGTGCAAAGTAGTGACTAAAAAAATATGGATCCATAGAGGACCTATAGCCACATAATATTGAGTATGAAAAGCCTTCATGGATACAAGTTGCTAAGACCCTTTGCACATTTTCCTAAAGGAGTAAATCTCCTTTTGTAGAAGTAGGTTATAACTGCCAAATTCTAGATTATGATAGAATCTTATGTAACTGACTCATTTTCCTATATATATGATGTTAAGGCCACTCTACAAAGTGTTATTTGGTTGGTTAGTTAATCATGATTGGTTGTTGTTGGTTATGTCCATGATAGTTGTGTATTATGTTCCATAAAAATCTAGTCACAATGAATTTGTAAAGCTTGGATATAATCATTAGTTTGCTTAATACAATGGGATTGCAACACTATTCTTCTAATTTATATCTTGTTGCGATGTATCTTGATGATGTCTACATTTTTATGTTTCATGTGTATGCATTAATTCTTGTTCTCTTAGATGAATGTGATTAAATTTTAACTAATGGATTTCACATCTTCACTAATATTCAACACTCTATACCTTAATTAATTGGAAACTATAAAAAAAATTCTCAAGTGAGGCCTCCTTCCTTTGGAAGGATGAATATGTCGACATACTAGATTATTGCATACCATTGTTGGACAAGTTTTGCAAACCTTGGGGTTTATTAAAGAGCCAAGAATTATGTTCCTTTAGTTTCACAAAAGGTCATTGTTCTTTTAGAACCCCTAGTAGAGGGGAAGTTTCAAATGAAGAGGGAGTAGATTGGTTTGATGGTGTAAACCAAGTTCCTTTAATTTTTTTCTTATTACATGTTCACCATCTGGATGTTGAGTTGTATATTGCTTGGAGATAGACACACCTTTTTGAGTAGTTATTGCTTGGATTATGTGGTTTGTTGACATTTCGTCATGGGAGTGACTCTCATGGATATTTGCAGAGTAGGTATGATGTTTCTATCATGATGGAGAAGTACTCTACCATCTTTCTAGATGCACATGATTTATAGGTTACAAATTAAAGGGGTGTTGATTAGTGTTACATAAAATACTTTTCTCATAAAGAGGGAGTGTTAGCTTTTTGGGTTACTCCAAAAGTGTTTCCACCTAGCTAGGAGAGCACTAGGTCTCCTAGCCCCTTAGTGATACTTAATGGATATATGGATGGCTCAGATTGAGTGTATGCTTGACCTTGGATAGAGTGCTAACATAACACATTTAACTAGGAGGTTTATATCTAATGTGGCATGATGACAAACCCATGTTTTGCAGATAATGGTGCAGTCAATTACTTGATTAATAAAAGTACCTACCTAAGAGGATGAGCACTAAGAACTTGGAGGAGGTCACTTATCCCTAATAGTATGGGACTCTAATGATACAAATGCTTAAAATATCATAACATAATAGAAGTACACACCATGTACAGAATGTGAGTGTGGAGTAAAACTCCAAGATAGATAAGTTATACAATAACTCCTTAAAGAATAGGATAACCTCCTCCACATACCCAATTACATTCATACGTCACAATTCACATGTCCTCAACAATGAATACATGATCTCTATATATACCTATTCACACCTACACATGAGGCCCATTTACTATTAGCTTGACCCTATTACATATATATTTACACATTGTGTGTACCTTTAGCCCCATATATGCCCCCCCCTTGGGGTCATATCATATACATTGAACCCTATATATTTCCCCCTTGAGTCATAACATAGTACCCTCCTTCAAAAATATTTGTCATCAAAGCTTTGCAATTAAAGGCTTCACATGTGATGAAACCAAGTAATATGATTTTCTTGTTTTCTTTCTTTCTTCATTCCATTGATGATGATCCATCCATCCAAAATTAATTATTTTTGGTTGTACTCCTTGGTGGCTAGTTGTTGCATAATTTTATTTCCCTTGATTCCATGTATTGTTGTTGAATCTTCTTCAATTTATAGTATATGTTGGTCTACGATAATATCTTGTTGAATAATGGTTTTGTGATGCCTTGTTCCATGAATATTGATAAGTATTCCATCTTCTTCCTTGATAATGGTGATATCTACCTGCTTGTCTTCCTTGAAATCTTTCATGGTAATGAGGATGTCGATATGGTTTCACATTTGAAGGTTTTCCTTCACTCTACACACACATTTCATCTATCTTCTTTTCAAAGTCAATGGCATCCTCTATCCTCTTTTCTTGGTCTTTGATAAATCTAGCCTTGTATATCATACCATCATATTTGGCATGTATATCTTCTAGATGAAGTTCAAATTCTTCAAGTATCTTTTGGTGACCTTCTTGAATCTTATCTTCTTTCTCCTTTTGAAGCTGCAATATCACACAATTTATCAAATTATGATGTCCTTGTTCAATTCGGGATCGCATTTCAAATTTTACCTCGTCCATATTTAGGGATTCCTTAACCTTCTTGCAAATTTCCTCTTCAAGTCTTCTGGTAGATTCTTCATCCAAGATCCTTGTTTCTTCTTGATTTTGATAATTCTTATTTTCTTCTTTCAATATCTTAACCTCATCCAATAGTTTTTTATTATGGTTTCTTAATCTACCTATTTCTTCATCTTTCTCTTTCAATTTTTCCTTTGACTCATATTTTTCTCATTTTCCTTCGCTAGTCTTTCCCTGTTTTAATTTTTGAACTTCCTTAATGAGTGCTTCATTAAGGTATCGTATATTATATAGATCATCACCCTTCTTCGTGATGTCTTCCTTTTCTTATTTTAACTCATCTTGAATTGTATGTATCTCCTCTATTTTTGTATCCTCAATCCATTTATTTGACAAGATTTTTTCAAATTCTTCCCATGTGCAATTTCATCTAGTATCCTCATCAATACTCATCCACCAATTCCAAGCTTCACAAAAAAAAAAAAATTCTTGCCAAACAAGGCTTGAAATCAATTTCATTTATCATTCTCAACCATTCCATGGGATTTACTCCATCTTTATCTTCATCTCCTATAAATTGAGGTATTTCCATTGATTCTTAATTGAGGTCTAACCCCAACCCTCAACTTACAACCTCAGTATATTAAGTATAATGATCTAAAATAGTTATAATACTTGTTCCAATATAATATTCTATGTTTTCTCTTTCCAATGGATTTTGAATCATATCAATCGGACATTCCAATCAAAAGTTATGATTGTTTTAAGTGAACATACCCTTGAAACCCTGATTTGGAGTTTGTCCTTCTCACCAACCTGCCTTTTGATGTATTTTTGAAATTCCGTCCCTTCTATGTCTAAAATTTTGGCCTATAGTACTCTGACATGTCCTCTCTACAATTCCACATGTCTGACCAAATTTGAAGTGCCAAGTGAAAGCTATGATAACTTTCCCAAACCTTGCTGATTTTTGAACGTTTTTAGAGAGTGAACTTGTACAGAATGCCACACATCCAATATTTGATAAATGATTCTAAAATTTGTACCACAAATACTACAGACTATCCTCTTTCAAATTCAACTAGTCTCATGAAATTTGGATTCTCTCTAAAGAACATATGATTGTTTTACACATAACACATGTTTGAGACTAGTTATAGGACTAGTAAAAAACCCTATCTTCCGCAAGGTATAACTCCAAAAGTATAACTGCCTAGAACCTGAAATTTGTACCACATGTACCTCTCTATGTATTCTAAATAACCTTCAAGTTTCAGTGTCGGAAGTGGCCCCGAAATAATTTATAGAAAAAATTCTAAGATGACTTGCTTGAGGAAGCAAAACCCTAGGATCGATGTTCTGATACCAAATGCAATGTACTAAACGCTTGAAATACCATAACATAACATAAGTACATGTTGACTCAAATTTTCATCACCTATTAAAAATGTTTGCAAAGTATTGTGATGTTGATGATTATAACTACTATATAACTAATAGGTGGGGTCCCCAAGGAGAAAATGCAAAAATGTTGGTTTCTCAAGCTTTTCCTAAGCATACAATTGTGTTAGCAATGATGCATCACTCAAAAAAGTTATATTATGTTCAATGGTTTGAGGTTTATTTTATGATGTTTGATGATTTACTTACAATGGAAAGATGAAAGATTTCCATTTCATTAAGTATTTTTGATAGTCTCTTCAAGAAGTTTCATACATGTTCAAACCACATATAAGGTTAGTCTTCAAATTAAAAAATGGTGTATGATCAATGCATACTAAGAATACAAACTTGTTGTTGAGTTCCATGGAAAAATAAATAAGTGCCCTGTCAACAAACATATCAAAGCTACAAGATATAATACTTTGTAAAAGTATTGTTATAAAATGTTATTATCTTGGGCATTACATTATAATCTTTTGAAAAGGAATTATTACTTAAACATGGTTCTTCAACCCTAGAATTTATGAGCCTATATTATATTTATGAGGGGTGTATTAAAATTTTGGGTTTCATTACTAAAGCATCCTATTGAAGTGTCACTATAGAAAGTGAGTTTCATTGCAACCAACATATGGTTATACCATGATGTGTGATTCGTGACTTTTCTTATAGCTAACATATGAAAACAACCCACAAGTCATCGTTGGCATTTGATGGTTATTGCACATACGATATAGTGCCACCCGAATTGATTATATCACATGTGGTATATAGTTCATCAAGTGGTTTATTTTGAATTTATGAGCAGCAGGCCTCATGTTTATTTGATTTGATATAATGGAAGGCTCACACTCTATGAGGGTTATAGATTTTTGACTTGGCATGGGTTGTTGTGTTGGCAACGTCGTTGGGTTGGCCATGCATTGAAGGCAACTAGACGTGGGCATTTAATCCACAATCTCGCACACTATAACCACTCTCTGCCCTGGTTTTGGGTCATTTCCTTTGTTTGCAAGTTGAGAAAACGAGCTCTAAGCTCTGTTGGTCCAAACCCTCGCACCTAGAAGTTTCCATAACGAACTCAGTCCTCAATCACTAGTATAAAAGCGGCTTAAAGTAAGGTATGAGACAACAATTTGTTTTACATCTTTTACAAAGATTTTTCTTTATGAATGATTGGATATGGCTCTAGTTTGCATGACTCTGCGCATAAATGTTTTATTTTCCCCTACTTTGTCACTTTGTCACTGCTGGAAGAAAAAAACAAATGAAAAATGGTTGTTAGTTCATGATTTTTTTGCAACCTTCATTTTATCACTTTCTGTATCATTTTTTAAAAGAAATGAAGATATTGTTGTCCTCGGCTTGCATATATGACACTCGAACCTAAGTTCTCTTTAATTTGTTGCCATTTTTTTGGTCATTTGAGAACAATCTGGTTATTGTAATGGATTGTGCTCATGGGTTTTTCTGTCCTTAGTGCTATTCGACTCGAGACTCAATCTTACAATGATTTTGATGTTATTCTTTGTGATATAATAAATGGGTCTCTTATTACAGTTATGCCGGAAAGATCAAACATTTGAAGTCCAAAAATTGAACCTGGTTGAAGTTGGGTTGTTCTTTAAAATAAAAAAGAGGTTTGAACCCGTCCCTTCGTCAAATATCGACAAATTTAAATTAGAAATAGATTAAATGCACTCTTGTTGGCTTCATGAGATTTCCCAACCAAATACATTAATTATGGTTCTCCAAGTATCATTGATCGCTTGGAAAAGTATTTTGAGTCTAGTTTGAAGCTCAGTTTTGGTGATTGTCCTAGAGTTATTTGAATTCTCTGTATATGTTTTATTCCTAGCTCCCTTTTGAAAACATATCAGGTCCAAATCCTAAGGTTTATGTGAAAGTCCACGGGCTTGAACCTTGGTTATTCAAGTTATATGCATGCAAATCATTGTTACTTTGGACCACATTTTAAAGTAGTGGGCATTTTTTAAATATGGGTTTAAATGAAGACCTCATACATGTATCAATGGACTCTGGAAGAAAGATTGTTGTTGGGATTCATTGTTGTTTTGAATCTGAGTTTGAATATCACAAAACATGGGTTTCAAATTCATCTTTGTGACTGCAAGCTATAGGATTGAACTCAGATCCCTCAAATTCAAATACTTGATATCATTACCAGTCGAGCCATGGATTTTCCTTGTTTTATTGACCAATCAAGTTATTAGGAGAACGTTTGGTTGGGTTTAATCAAATTTATAACAATATACATATGCATGCAATGCTGGTGTATTTTTTCCATTGGTTATCATTGATTGGTTGGCAGAATAGTATAAATGGAATTAAATGGAAATAACTTTGGATATTTTGGGGCATTATTCTATAGTTCAGTTTTGATTATAAGATTTATTTTGAACAACAAATTAAAAGCTCATGCATATGGTTTCTCACAATGACTTAAACTTTGAATAGCATGAAAGGAAGATGATGAAAGTCATATGGTTGTTATATAGACTCGTTACCCTCATTAATTTCAGTTTACATAAGCAATATCCCTCAAATCCCATTCATGTAAATTATTGTTCAATTCTTATCATGTCTATATAATTAAGATAAAATAATAATACAATATGGATGTATGACCAACATGATTGTTTGAAGGCAGAATTTTGTTACAACATGTATAAATGATGTGATATGGCTTGGAAGTACTTATGGAATGTTTTGTTGCAGATAGAGTTTAAAGGTTAATTTGTATGTGATGATATGTATGCATGTTTTGAGAGAAATGGCCTATGGATACGACATATGGATGTGCTTGATGGATGACGTATTTCTATCCCTTTTTCACTTTTTCCTCTTCATACCTCATTTGTGTTGCACAGTTGTGTGATTCTCAAGGCCAATTTAATCATGATGACAAATCGAATTGGATGTATTATCTTAATATTATTTTATATTGTAGTAATTTAACTATGATGGATATTAATGAGATTCTTCAGCAGGGGGAGTAGCAAAGGAAGAAACATAGGAAGAAGAGGCAGAGGGCCTAATACATTTTGGCAACCTGAGGGGCATAAGAAACCAAGGTTCTTTATTCACTTTGATGATGACTCTAATGAGTTCCAAAAACTAATCCAAACTGGACATTTGAACCTTTGTGATCAACATACCTTGCCACAACCCCAAGCTCCCTGATCCAGGTGGATATTGGTGGTCACCCACCTATTCCAACTGGCTCCTTTTGACAGTTTTTAGTTCAGAACATTTCTCTGTGATGATGAAATTTCTTTGTGATTGTGGGTTATTTACTTCTGAGGTTATCCTGAAGCCCTACACAACATCCAGGTGGATATTGGTGTCCGCCCACCTATTCCAACTAGATTATTTTGAAAGTTTTCATGTCAGTACATATTTTTGTACTTCTAGGGCCGTTTTGGGGCACTAAACAATGTTTTTTTGGCTTGCCAAAGTCAAATTATACACAAAGTTAGAGTTTGTTGGCATAATGTGTAGTTCTCAAAAAGACCTTTCTAACGGGCTATCACACGCCTAAAACGAAGGTTGTATGCAAACGTTACGACCACGGGAAGTTGAGGTACCAACTTACCCATTAGGGCCCACATAACTTTTGGCGTTTCATCTCCTAGGGTTAGGTTTTTGGATGTCTAGAGTTTTGGAATTCATGAATAATGTTAAAAAGGAATTTGAATCCTCACTGTAATCATTCCGCTCAGATGGATGCACGTAGTAGCCACATATCTTCTCAGAGATAGCTACCACCATTTGAGTAAGTTGTTTTCAGTTCTCTAGTTTTACAATTTCAGCCTGTTTTATTTATTCAATAGAAGTTATTGTTCATTGGATATATGTTGTTGTTCTTTGAATCTCTATGTTATTGTATTCAATTTGTTATTTATTTCATTCCGCTCATAAATCTGGATCAGTGGTATCAGAGCGGTCTGCTCTTCATTTATTTTTCTCCGTGCATGTCCCTAACAAGATGTGGGTACAAGAAGTTGGGACTCTAACCAGTCAAGCCTTCACAAGATCGGTCACTCCGAACCCGACAATAAATCATGGGGGATGAGAAGAAAGATGATGGATCAGGAGATCCTTTTAAACTGTTGCTCGAGGAATCCCTTGCGCGACAAAGGAACAAAATGATGGACAACTTTGCACACATCCTTCAGGGGCTACCCATAGGAGACGCATCTTCATCAAGCGAGCATGCAACCCCCTTCAAGGTACAAGTAAATTTTGATAGTCCATTATTTGAAGGACTGATAGATGTGGATGTTGTAGATAAATGGTTGAATCTGCTCGAAGAGTATTTTTCGGTCCACAATTTTTTCAATAAGGAAAATATTACTTTTGCACTCCTCAAGGTCATTCCCCATGTTAAGGACTAGTGGGATACTTATTCTGAGAAAAGGCCCATAAAGGAATATGTAATATTTGTGGTCACCCCCACATGGGATTCCTTTAGGGATGCCATTAAAGAACACTACTACCCTGTTGCAATCTACGAGGACTAGTACACAATATGGACCACCCTGCGTCAAGAAATGGACCAGACAATACTAGATTTCACCAATATTTTCCATACTCTGCGCACCAAATTAGGTATCAAAGAATTTGAACGACATCCGGTGCTCATATACCGTGGCTATCTACATATATACATTCAAACATAAATGGATTTTATGGACATCGTATCATTGGGTATAGATTATAGATATGTTTTCAAGATTGAGTAGAAATTTGAGCAGAAGAGGCGAGAGTTTAGATCTGCAAACTCCTCACAGTCGAAGCAGGAAAAAGGCGGCCCCAACCCATAAAAAAAGGGACAGAGAAAAGATGGACACTCTCAAGAAAACCAGTACATGGCACAACATAAGAAGGGTAATGAGAAGTCGAAGAAGGACATGAGAAAGTAGTGTGAATACCATAAAATCCTTTGGGACAACACTGAAGAATGTCGCTCCAAGTAGTCACTAGTGGCCGAGATGAAATCTTCTGAGTCAAAGGAAAATTTTGACTCTGAATCAAATCCAGAAGAAGGAAAGTGGATTATTGATGTTGAACCCAGTGCCACTGTCGCTACCACCAAATTCCATCCAAGTGAACTAGAAGAACCTAAGGAAGGGGAATGCCTCTTTCACTCACAGATGTGGGTAAAGGGGGTTCCTCTTCATTTCATTGTCGATAGTGGCAGATAGAAGAACCTGATCTCAGCATAGGTCATCAAGCGGTTGGACCTGCCGATGAAACTACACCCGCTGCCCTACACCATCGGTTGGCTTTGCCAAGGAAGAGATCTTTGTGTCATCCAACAATGTCGTCTCCACTACAACATCAAGCCCTTCAAAGATGAGGTATTGTGTGATATTGGTCCCCTTGAAGTTTGTGATGTTATTTTAGGACAACCATATTTGTGGAAGTGACATGTTGTGTATGAGTCTAGACCCCACAGTGTTATTATTACTTTGGGTAGACAATTGTATAGGATACCAGAGGTAGCGTCGCCTACCATTATTTCTTTAATCTCTGCTAAGAAATGTAGTAAGGTAATTTCACAGACCGGGAAGTTCATCTTCTTTGTGATACGTTCTCACAGTAAGCAGAATGTCGCCGCCACATCCGTGACCTCTAAATAGAGCCTCTCTTTACAACAGAAGCAAGTGAAAGGAATCATGGAAGAGTTTAGAGACATCTTCTCTTCACCCATCGAGGTACCGATGCATTGCTAAGTCAAGCATCCAATTGATCTAACCCCCGGAGCACCTCTGCCTAATGGACCAGTTTATCAATGCTCGCTGATGGAAAATGATGAAATCAAGCATCATATCCAAGAGTTGCTTCAAAAGGGGAACATTAGACCCAGCTCCTCCCCTTGTGAAAGCCTGATTGTATTGGTGTCGAAGAAAGATAGGACCTGGCGACTCTGCATTGATTACAGAGAATTAAACAAAATCACAGTCAGGAACCGGTACCTAATTCTCTGAATTGATGACCTTCTTGACCAAATAAAGGGGGCCAAGTTCTTCAATAAGATTGACCTAAAGTCTGGCTACAACCAGGTTCCCATCAAGCTGACTGATGTATGGAAGACAACTTTCAAATCTAAAGAAGGTCTCTTAGAATGGTTGGCCATGCCATTTGGCCCAACAAATGCACCAACAACTTTCATGAGGTTGATGGATGATGTATTGAGACCCTTCACCAACTCTTTTGTGGTGGTATATCTCGATGACATCCTCATCTTCAGCAGAACTTGGGAGAAGCACATGCAACATATTCAACAGGTTTTGAGCACTCTACGGCAGCACAAGCTATATGCCAACTTAGAAAAATGCTCCTTTGGCATGAAAAAGGTCCAATACTTGGGAAACGTTGTTGATGAAAATGGGGTACATGTGGATCCAGCTAAGATCCAATTCATATGTGAATGACCATCCCCGACCACACTAACCGAGATTCGGAGCTTCTTGGGACTTGCCAACTTCTACCGACAGTTCGTGTTGGGATTCTCCCATATCGCATGGGCCCTCAGCCAAGAGACCAAGGGCGGTGACAAGGAAAATTTTGCATGGGGAAAGGCACAACAATGAGCATTTGATGATCTAAATCATCTGTTGTGCTTAGATCCAGTACTCTCCTTACCCGCTCTGCAATAACCATTCGATATTGAGACTGATGCATCCGACTATGCTGTAGGCACAATTCTCACTCAACACGGTCATCCAGTAGCATACCATAGTGAGATACTCTCAGATATTGTCCGAAAATACCCCACCTATGGCAAGGAAATGTATTCCATTGTACAAGCATGTTTTCAATGGAAACATTACATTCTAGAAAAGGAGATAATCATCCACATCGATCACAAGCCTTTGTAGTTCATACAGACATAGGGGAAGTTGCAGAACGACCTCCATCAGAAGTGGTCAACATACCTGCAACAGTTCCATATCAGCATCAAGTATAAGATAGGGAGCACAAATCGTGTTGTCAATTGCCTCAGTCAACCTCTCGTGGTTGCACTCACCATTGTGCTCCATTCATGTGGGCATGAGGCATATGAGTGGCCCCAACTTTATCAGCAAGATCTTGACTTTGCAACCACCTATTAGCTTTTGGTATAGGAGTGAATGTCACCGATTTTCACATTCAGGATGGACTTTTATTCCATCTGGGCCACCTCTGTGTTCTTGCAAGTGAGTGTGCAAATATGATTTGGGAGGCTCACTACAGTCTAATGGCAGGAAATTTTTGCGTGGAGAAAATTTGTGGTCATTCTACAAAAACATTTTTATTGGACAAAACTTCAACAAGATGTCATCAAGTATATCAAATCTTGCACTACCTGTGCCATTGCCAAGCCAAACATAAATAATCAAGGCTTATACACCCCTCTTCCTACTCCCAAGAGGCCTTGGGAATCCATCTCGATAGATTACATGTCTGGCCTTCCATCCACCAAGCAAGGAAATGATTGCGTATTTGTGGTGGTTGATCGGTTTTCAAATATGGTCATTCTCACAGCCTGTAAGAAGAGAATCACATAGGAAAATACTACCAAGCTCTTCTTCGAATGAGTGTGGGTCCATTTTGGGATACTACAGACCATCATCTTTGATTAGGACACCAGGTTCCTCGACACATTTTGGTCGAGTCTCTGGTCACCATTGGACACCAAGCTCATTAAATCCATTGTCTTTCACCCTCAAACAAATGGCCAGAAATAGGTCGTTAATCGGATGATTGTGCACATATTGCACATGTATAACTCTAAGCATCCACATACATTGGATGAGAGTCTTCCCTATGTTCAACACAGCTACAACAAGGTTCTCCATAGCTCCACTGACCATAGCCCATTTCAGGTGGGGCTGGGAGTCCAACCCTTGGGTCCCATTGATGTTTCACTACCTCTTGCAACCACACAGAAAAAATCTTTCCATGTTCAGTCTGAGGCTGACAAAGCCATCACATTCATTTAGCAGATTCATCACATCCGCCAACAGGTCCATGAGATTTTGTAGAAAGTCGATGCTAAGTACAATCAACGCCATGATCAACACCGAGTACTGCACAAGTTTCAGTTGGGAGACAAGGTCTAATTAAATTTGCAGAAAGAACGCCTTACATGTCCCCATCAGAAGCTCCATCCACTTCATTATGGGCCTTACATTATCACCAAGGATGTGGGTGACAATGCTTTTGAGCTCAACACTCCCCCCTTCCTTGGCTTGCACCAAGTGTTCAATGTGGACCTCCTTCAACCATATTTCCCACCATTACTGGACACCTCATAGATCGAAGAAAAATTGACACCAACAGAGCTCAACCCTCACTGCATGGAACAAGAATCCACTGATCAGATAGTGGACACATAAGTCAAGGGCACTCGCCAGCAGAGGATCCAACTTTATTGGGTTGTCAAGGCAGGGCCACTTCTGCACCAAGGAAAATGGCTCACCTAGGGCCAAATTCGGCAGAAATTTCCTCACCTGTTGGAGGCACTCAATGCAATGGATACCATTGCTTCCTAAGGGGGGAGGACCGATCCATGTGGATATTGGTGGCCACCCACCTATTCCAACCGGCTCCTTTTGATAGTTTTTAATTCAACATGTTTCTTTGTAATGATAAAATTTATTTGTAATTGTGGGTTCTGCACTTTCGGGGCTATCTTAAAGCCCTACACGGCATCCAGGTGGATATTGGCGGCTACCCACCTATTCCAACTGGCTTATTTTGGAATTTTTCATGTCAGTACATCTTTCTATACTTTCAAGGATGTTTTCGAGCCCTAAAGAATGTTTTTTTGGCTTGCCACAGTCAAACTATAAACAAATTCAGAGTTTGATGGCATAATGTGTATTTCTTGAAAATACCATTCCAACAAGCTATCACACGCCTAAAACGGAGGTCGTATGCAAAAGTTACAACCCCGAGAAGTAGAGGTACCAACTTACCCATCGGGCCCCACATAAATTTTGGTGTTTCATCTCCTACGGTTAGGTTTTTGGATGTATAGGGTTTTGGCATTCATGAGTAATGTTAAAAAGGCCTCTGGAGCCTCATTGTAATCATTTTTATCAGATGGATGCATGTAACAACCACATATCTTCTCAGAGATAGCTACCACCATTCAAGTAAGTTGTTTTCAATTCTATAGTTTTACAGTTTCAACCTATTTTATTTATTCAATAGAAGTTATTGTTCACTGGATATCTATTGTTGTTCTCCGTATCTCTATGTTATTGTATTCAGTCTGTTATTTATTTTGTTCTGCCCATAAATCTAGATCAGTGGTATTAGAGCGGTCTACTCTTCATTTATTTTTCTTCGTGCATGTCCCGGACAAGATCTGGGTACAAGAAGTTGGGACTTGAACCTGTCGATCCTTTGTAAAATCGGTCGTGCCAACCCCGACAACAACTCATGGGGGACGAGAAGAAATATGATCGAGTACGAGATCCTTTTAAAATGTTGCTCGAGGAATCCCTTGCACGATAAAGGAGCGAAATGATGGACAACTTTGCACAGATCCTTCAGCGGCTGCCCACAGGAGACGCATATTCATCAAGCGACCATGCAACCCTCTTCAAGGTACAAGTAAATTTTGATATTCTATTATTTGAAGGACCAATAGATGCTTTTGTTGTAGATAAATGGTTGAATCTACTCGAAGGGTATTTTTCGATCCACAAATTTTTCGATAGGGAAGAGATTACTTTTTCACTCCTTAAGGTCGTTCCCCATGTTAAGGACCGGTGGGATACTTATTCTGAGTAAAGGGCCACAGAAGAATCTGCAATATTTGCGGTCTCCCCCACTTGGGATTCCTTCAGGGATGCCATTAAAGAACAGTGCTACCATGTTGGAAACTATGAGGACCAGTACACAAGAGGGACCACTCTGCATCAGGAAAGGGACCAGGCAGTACCAGATTTCACCAATATTTTCCATACCCTGCACACCAAATTGGGTATCAAAGAATTTGAACGACATTTGGTGCTCAAATACTACAACTATCTGCATAGATACATTCCAACAAAAATGGAGTTTTTGGACATTGCATCATTAGGTACGGCTTATAGATATGTTATCAAGATCGAGCAGAAATTTAAGTAGAAGAGGGGAGAGTTTGGATCTGCAAAATCCTCAAAGCCAAAGTAGGGTAAAGGCAGCCCCAACCCACAAAACAAGGGACAAAGCAAAGATGGCCACTCTCAAGACAACAAGTTCAAGTCACAACACAAGAAAGGTAATGAGAAGTCAAAGAAGAACACGGGAAAGTGGTGTGAATACCATAAAATCCCTTGGCACAACACCGAAGAATGTCACTCCAAGCAGTCATTGGTGGTCGAGTTGAAAGCTTCCAAGTCAGAGGCAGATTCTGACTCCAATCAAATCCAAAGGGAGGGAAGTAGATTATCGATGTCGAACTCAGTGCCACTATCGCTACCACCAAAGTCCATTCAAGCGAACCAGAAGAACCAGAGGAAGGGGAATTCCTCTTTCACTCACAAATGTGGGTAAAGGGGGCTCCGCTTCATTTCATTGTCAATAGTGACAGTTAGAAAAGCCTGATCTTAGCAGAGGTCATCAAGCGGTTAGACCTGCCGATGACACCGCATTCGCAGCCCTACACCGTTGGTGGGCTTCTCTAAGGAAAAGATCTTCGCGTCAGCCAATAGTGTTGTCTGCCCTATGGCCTCAAGCCCTTCAAACATGAGGTATTGTGTGATATTTCTCCCCTTGAAGTTTGTGATGTTCTTTTAGGACATCCATATTTGTGGAAGCGGCATGTTTTTTATGAGTTTAGACTCCACAGTGTTATTATTACTTTGGGTACACAATTGTACAGGATACCAGCGCCACCTACTGTTATTTCTTTAATCTTTGTTAAGCAATGCAGTAAGGTCATTTCATAGACAGGAAAGTTCATCTTCTTTGTGATCTGTGCTCACAGTAAGCAGATGGTCGTCGCCACATCCGTGACCTCTACACATAGCCTCTCTTTGCAGCAAAAGCAAATGGACAGAATTGTGGAAGAGTACAGAAACATCTGCTCCTCACCCATCGGGGTACCAACGCACTGCCAATTCAAGCATCCAATTGATCTAACCCCCAATGCACCTCTTCCTAATGGACCATTTTATCATCGCTCGCTGATGGAAAATTATGAAATCAAGTGCCAGATCGAAGAGATGCTTCAAAAGAGGCACATCAGACCCAACTCCTCCCTTGTGAAAGCCCAATTGTACTGGTGCAGAAGAAAGATGGGACCTGGCAGCTCTGCATTGATTACAGAGCATTAAAAAAATCACAGTCAATAACCAGTACACAATTACCCGAATTGATGACCTTCTTGACCAACTCAAGGGAGACACATTATTCAACAATATTGACCTAAAGTCTGGCTACCACTAGGTTCCCATCGAATCGACTGATGAATGGAAGACAACTTTCAAATCTAAAGAAGGTCTCTTTAAATGGTTGGTCATGACCTTTGGCCTAAAAAATGCACCAACAACTTTCATGAGGTTGATGGATGAAGTATTGAGATCCTTCACCAACTCTTTTGTGGTGGTATATCTGGATGACATCCTCATCTTCAACAGAAGTTGGGAAGAGCACATGCAGCATATTCAGTAGGTTTTGAGCACTCTATGGCAGCACAAATTATATGCCAACTTGGAAAAATGATCCTTTGGCATGAACAGGGTCCAATACTTGGGCTACATTGTTGATGAACATGGGGTAACTATGGATCCAACTAAGTTCCAAGTCATCTGTGACTAGCCAGCCCCAACCACACTAACCGAGCTTCGAAGCTTCTTGGGACTTGCCAAATTCTACCGACGGTTCGTGTTGGGATTATCCCATATCTCATGGACCCTCATCCAAGTGACCAAGGGCGGTGGCAAGGAAAATTTTGCGTGGGGGAGGCACAACAATGATCATTTGATGATCTGAAGCATCACATGTGCTCAGCTCCAATACTCTCTTTACCCAATCTGCAACAACCATTCAAGATTGAGACTGATGCATTCGACTATGATGTAGGCACAGTTCTCACTCAACACGATCATCCGGTAGCATACCATAGTGAGACACTCTCAGATATTGTCTGAAAATACCCCACCTTCTAGGAAATGAGACAATCATCCACACTGATCACATGCCTCTATAATTCATACAAACACAAGGGAAGTTGCAGAATGACCGTCATCAGAAGTGGTCCACATACATACAACATTTCCATATTAACATCAAGTATAAGACATGGAGCCCAAATCGTGTCATTGAATGCCTTAGTCGACCTCACATGGCTGCACTCACTACCGTGCACCATTCTCGTGGGCATGAGGCATCTGAGTGGCCCCAACTTTATCAGCAAGATCCTCACTTTGCCACCACCTATCAGCTATTGGGTACGGGCTTCAATGTCACAGATTTTCACATTCAGTACAAATTGTTATGCTATTTGGGCCACCTTTGTGTTCCTGCAAGCGAGCGTGAAAAGCTTATTTGGGAGGCTCACTATAGTCAGATGGCAGGACATTTTGGCGTGGAGAAAACTGTGACCATTATATAGAAACATTATTATTGGCCAAAACTTCGACAGGACGTCAGCAAGTATATCATATCTTGCATTGCCTGTTCATTGCCAAGTCAGCCATCAAGAATTAGGGATTATACACCCCTCTTCCTACTTCTGAGAGGCCTTCGGAATCCATCTCGATGAATTACATGTCTGGCCTTCCATCCACCAAGCAAGGCAATGATTGCGTATTTGTGGTGGTTGATCAGTTTTCAAAGATGGCCATTCTCACAGCCTGCAAGAAGAGCATCACAGTGGTAGATACTACAAATCTCTTCTTCGAACGAGTGTGGGTCCATTTTGGGATACCAAAAACCATCATCTCTGATCGAGATAGCAGGTTCCTCAACACATTTTGGTCGAGTCTCTGGTCACTGTTGGACACCAAGATCACTAAATCCACTGCCTTCTACCCTGCGCATGTATAACTCTAAGAATCCACGTACATGGGATGAGATCCTTCCCTATGTTTAGCACAACTACAACAGGTATCTCCATAGCTCCACTAACCATAGACCATTTCAAGTGGGGCTAGGATTCCAACCCTTGGGTCCCATTGATGTTGCACTACCTCTTGCAACCACACATACATAATCTTCCCATGTTCAGTCTGAGGCCGACAAATCCACCAGATTCGTTGAGAAGATTCAGCAAATCCAACAACAGGTCCATGAGATTTTGCAGAAATCCAATGCTAAGTACAAGCAGTGACATGATCAACACCGAGTACCACACAAGTTTCAGGTGGGAGACAAGGTCTGGTTACATTTGCAGAAAGAATGCCTTACAGGGCCCCATCAAAAGCTCTGTTCACTTCGTTATAGGCCTTACACTATCACCAAGGCTATGGGTGACAATTCTTTTGAGCTCAGCACTTCCCCCTTCCTTGGCTTGCACCCACTGTTCAATGTGGACCTCCTCCAACCATATTTTCTACCATTGTTGGACACCTCATATATCATAGAACAGTTGGCACCAACAGAGCTCAACCCTGACTGCATGGATGTCTAGGGTTTTTGCATTCATGAGTAATGTTAAAAAGGCCTCTAGAGCCTCATTGTAATCATTTTTCTCAGACGAATGCACGTACCAGCCACATCTCTTCTCAGAGATAGCTATAACCATTCGAACAAGTTGTTTCCAGTTCTACAATTTTACGGTTTCAACCTATCTTATTTATTCAACATAAGTTATTATTCACTGGATATATGTTGTTGTTCTCGTATCTATGTGTTATTGTATTCAGTCTATTATTTATTTCGTTCCTCTCATAAATCTGGATCACTCCCCCTAATGCTATCTTGAAGCCTCACCCTGGTATTGTTAATGTTCCTCAATCACCCATGTAGCCTCATATTGATGGACGTGGTAATTTACCCACTAATCCTTCTTTTTGAGCCAATCAATGGTCCATTAACCCCCCTCCTCCATTGATTCATATTATTGTCACTAATGGATTTTTTCTTCAGCTCCAGTTTAACCAATACTACCAGTTCTCATTGTTGTTACACATGAGTCTATGCCTCCTCCTCCTCCTCCTCCTCCAAAGGATTACAAGACTACACTACATGGATCTCAAATTGACAAAGGTAAACAACCTATTACTTCTACCAGCATGACCAAGTCCTCTTCCTCTGCTCAATCAAAGATGAAATCAACAAGTAGTGGTAAGAGAATTTTAAATGATATGCATCCAAAGGTAGCCCAGTTGGAAGAAAAGAAGTCTCAATATGAGGACTTGATCAGGGAGAGAGAAGAATTTTTCAGGAAGAAATTCCCTGGGATATATTGATTAGGTTTTTTTATGACTTTTGACTATGGCAAAATTTTGGGGCAAATGGAAAAACCATGATATTTATTTTTGAAATTTTAAGATAACTTGTTTTGTTTATGGGAGATACAAGTGATTTATGCCATGGTATTTTAAATGCATGTTATGATATGTTATATAATGTTGATTTTTATATTTGATGATCATATTATGGAGTGACAAGGAAAACTAAAATTGATTATTAAAATAAAAGATGCATAAAAGAGGAGGACACCACCCATTTAGTTATTATATTATTTATTAATTATCCTTATCACAATGTTACTTATCCTATTTTTTAACTAAAGTTATTTAACTTTAGTAACTAAAAGTAGTTCAACTACTTGAGGAACTACCTTTTAGAGAATAAAAGAAAGAATAGAATGACAAAGACGAATGAGGAATTAGAGAGAATGACTTTTGATAAGGTTTGCTCTTGTTTCGTATTGAGATTGTTGAATTTTATCCTTTCATTTTCTGAGTTCCTCAAAGGGCTAATCCTCTTGTTGATAGCAGGATCTTTCTAAAGGTGGTAAAGAAGAAAGGACTAGTAAGCATTGATATTTGACATGCTTCAGAAGGTCATTCATTTCTCTTGGTAGTCTTTGTAGTTTTATTAGAATTTATGAATTAATTTTYAGTTCTTATTMAGATTATTTAGCAAAGTCAAGACTTGGTGGGTTTGTGACTTKGTTGWTCCAGTGTATTTCAATCTTGGTCATTTTCTTTTAGACACYRATTCTCTTTATATGATTATTAAATTCCATCGTAGACTTCTAAGTATAATCTTGGTCCTTACCCTCGTAGGGGTTTGAAAAGAGGCATTTTTTTGTAACTYAGAAAAAATATCATTAATAAAAGATTTGTTTATTCTCAATTGAGACTTGTGTTACTGATTTTCAGATTGTATCTATTCTTTATTTCATTCAATTTTATTTTGTRATCATTAACATATAAACATTTTTACATTTKTTTAGCARAARCACATAATTCCATAATAGCATCAGGCCCAAGAATATATTTATTGAGGGTTGATTGATATTTTTGGCATAGGCTATAAACCTAGGGTAACATTCTCGCCTATCTCACCTTATCCAAGTGGGATTCAAAAATTATTGAGTGAGGAGTTTCCATTCCTCGCCTCAACAATACACATGTAAAAAATGTGAGCATGGAGCACAACTCCAAGATAGATAAGTTATACAATAACTCCTTAAAAAATAAGATAAACTCCTTCACATACCTAATTACATTCATACATTCTAATTCACATGTCCTCAATAATGAATATGTGATCTCTATATATACTTATTCACACCTACACATGATACCCCTTTACTATTAGGTTGACCCTATTACATATATATTTTCACATTACATGTACCTTTAGCCCCATATATTCCCCCATTTGGAGTCATATCACATACATATAACCCTATATATGCCC
The DNA here is from genome assembly GCA_009831015.1 of Picea engelmannii. Lineage (NCBI taxonomy): Eukaryota > Viridiplantae > Streptophyta > Pinopsida > Pinales > Pinaceae > Picea > Picea engelmannii. The sequence goes on from ML796590.1 coordinate 464,038, forward strand.
CCCTTGAGTCATAACATGTACCATGTGACATACACTTTGGAGGTTGAATACTTGACTTAAGGATGCTTGGGTTGAGGAGCATACTTCATGGCGGTTGGTTGTGGACCTAGACACATGTTGAGGAGAAGCACTAGAACAAGTAACTACCTTAGCACACATGTTGTGGAGCACTAGGCACAAGGAAAACATGTGGCACATGTCTTGAGGAAAAGCACCTTGCATAAGGACACTCGGGGAATGCACAACCATGTAAATCGGAGTGTTGGATTAAAAACTTGTTGGATAGTGCACCATCTTCGAGAGAAAACATTGGGCCCGGGAGGTATCATGCTTGGAGGGTGCACCACCTTGGGTTTGGGTAAAACCCTAGTGTGACACTTGTCATCCTTGTATTGTAGAGTGCTCCATTTGGGGTGGCCTTGTTGACTTTTGTCCAGGGTTACTTGTCTTGACCTTGTCCATGTTTTATCTTGGACTCTCTCACCTATTCTATATAAATGGAGGAGAGAGCCTTTGTCATTACTAACTATTGGTCTTCTCATTATTCCATCTTTGTAATTACCTTGGAGAAGTCTTATAGAGAGAAATACCTAGGGTTTTTTATGTAAACCCTAAAGGAGACATGAATATGAATGCTAGCAGTAAGGATGAGCTTGGGTCTTAGCACTTGCATGATGCAAGAGAAGAGGACCTAGGGTTTGTGTGATGTAAAACCCTAGAGCAAGAACATGGAGTGATAGAGGAGTAGATGAGTCTTGGAGTTTGGTGTGATGCTTAGCTTGAAGAAGACTTGGAGCTTATGTTGATGTACTCTTGATATTCCATTGTAACATTGTCTTTAGGTCTTGATACTTGCATGATGTAGGAGAAGAAAACATAAGGTTTGTGGGATGTAAGCCCTAGGATGGACAAGAGTATTGGAAGGCTATCACTAGGGTTTGTCTTGGAGCCTTTTGTACTTGTGTTATGCAAGAAATCCATGGTTTATGTGATGTAAACCTTAGAGAAATACATGAGTGCTAGAGAAGTGAAGAAGACCAAGAGCTTGTGTGATGCAAGCTTGGAGAATCTCCTAGAAGACTTGTGTGATGCAAGTGGGATATCAAGGGTGGACTTATTGGTGTTGATGCTATATTTTTCTTTAGCCTTTGGAGGAGCTAGGATCAGCTTGGTGTGATACCTTGATAGGATGTGATTGCTAGTTATGGTTTGTTGTTAATAATAGATGCCCTAGCTAGGGTTTGTATGCAATTGGAGTGTCCTAGCTTGTGATAAGTAGATGGGAGATGTTGTACCAACTTATGATGAGATAAGAGCATGTACTTGTATATTCATTATGTTGTAATATGAAGTGTACCTTTCTTGTCCAAATATTGTGCATTGAAGATATGAAAACTAGATTTTTGTTTCTTGTGTTAATGAGTAATTTCTAAGGTTGGTTGTTATGTTGATTTAACATGAAAAATTAGTGTATTTGTTAAGTGATTTAATAAGATACAAAGGAAATAAAGGGATGGGTCTAGGGTTGTAATCAGTATGATATTACAAATTATTTTCGAGATTTGATTTGTGAAAATGATTTATCACTTAGGGCTGTGAATGTTCCCCCTTGAATTTGATAATTTTGATATTTGTTTTCTAGGTTTCCTAATGATTTTGGTTAGAGATAAATGAAATGTATAATATTGTAATTAATATTTTATATTCATCCATAATTATGAAAATTCATTAAAAAATAAATAAAATTGGAAAACCAAGTAATTGAGATGAAATTTATAAATTTCTTTTAAACCTGGATTCTTAAAATTTCCATAATATGTTGTTATTGTAATGTCATGTTTATTTAGTTTGTTTTGTTCTCTTGATTTAGTTACATTGTTGTATTTTATTTTAGTTTAGTTTATTATTTTATGTTTTATTTTTTACTTTCTTTGCACTTACCTGGTTTGCCTTTGCCCCCACCCTAACATTGATACCTAATACCTCTTACTTTAGTTTGTAATCCCCTCGAATAAGTCCTTGGTCATTTAGGATTTTAGGATCCTCTTTCGTTAGAGTTTTCAAATCCCCCTACTTTATTATTTTATGTTATTTGGTTAGGATTGTATGAATTCACATTCCTAATCCATGGTCTCTTGTTGGCTTATTTGAGGAATGTTTGTAAACATGGACGTATCCACGTAAATATAGCCATGAAATTTTAACAAAGTGAACATGACATGGATCTTCGCAACCTTTCATGATAAAATATGACATGGAAGTAAATGAATTTCATATAATAATCATGACATTCAAATAAATTATTTTAAATATAATATGCACTCCAACATCACATTTAAGATTATAATTCAACGATAAATATTGATCCATTCATTAAGAATGAAAAAGGTGCATAACAACACAAGGAGTGCTCATAACTAGATTTAGTGTAGGACTCTACTTAAGAATCACTAACAAAACACACCATTCTAATTTAGCCATGTACGGAGTTTAAGCCTCTCTATATAGGGATATTTTATATTACAGTGCTCTTTCTCTCTATTTTAACTATAAAATTTTAATAGTATATTATGGAGTATGTTCTTAATACTTCTTCAACCATGATGCATGGATTGGATCCTGACCACCATGGTGAAGTTCGAAAGGAGAGAGATCTGGAGGTAAAATTATTCATAAAATACTTATCAAAATTTTGGTAGTAGAGTTTAATCAACATTTTTTAAAAGTTGAAGATTACTTCTACTTGCCAGAAGTAGAGGTTGATAAAATCAATTGTTTCATGTTATCAATTTACTTCTCCACTTGGTTTATTATCAGGGTTTTCTATAGAGTTTTATTAGCTTTGGATAATTTAAGGGTCTAGTTATTACAAAATTAGTTATTACAAAATGAATCCAATTTCATGATGATGCCATGTAGGGTGACCTTGTATTCTATAATTTGTATACTATTCTTGTCAGGGTGGGTATGGGAAGAGAATGAATAACTCCACACTTGAATGTTTTGCATTAACGTGAGACATTCATAAATATAAGTTGGTATGACCATTGGTTTCATATTCCAAGAGGTCTGAATGACTCTTCCTATTCACCTACAACTCTCCATATTTATCCTAAATAATATTTACAACAATATTTACAAAATACCATGATCACAAGGATTAGGTATCCAACATCCCCCCCCCCCCCCTTGATTTGAAGGGGTGTTTGTGAGTCCAAGCATCATTATGAATTTTTTAAATTTTTATCTTTTAAGCACTTTGGTGAAGATGTCTGCAATTTGCTCATTTGTGGAACAATGTCTCAAGTGAATAGTATTGGCCTCTACATAATATCGAATCAGATGGTACTTTATGTTGATGTGCTTGGTTTGATCATGGAATCTAGGATTCTCGATCAACTTGATTGCAGAAGTATTGTCAACTAGAAGAGGAGTAGAGTTCACCTGTTTCTCCTACAAATATTCAAGTATTTTCCTAATCCACACAATCTCCTTTGTTTCTTCTGCAACTGCCACATATTCTTCCTCTATTGTGGAATATGTTGGAATTATTGTTTGCATGATCTCTAGGAGACAACTACTGATCCAAGACTCGTGAGATAGCCTGAAGTTGACACTCCATTTTCTTTATCCCCATCAAACTCTAAATCAAAATATCCAATCACCTTGAAGTCATCCACCTTAGAATACTCGAGTCCCAAGTCTTTAGTTTCGTTCAAGTATTTTAGAACTCAGTTTGTAGTAGACCAATGTCCTTTAGAAGGTTTTTGCATGAACCTAGAAAGAATCCTGACACAAATGAAATATATGGTCTGGTGGTGGTAAGGTAGATAAGACTTCCCAAAAGTTGTATGTACTTGGTTGCATCCTCAAATTCAATCCCTTCTTTTGATGTGAGCTTCAAATTTTGTTCTATTGGAGTAGAGAGAGTGTTACACTCAACCATGCCAAAATTGTTCAAAAATTCTCCAATGTACTTCTTTTGGGGCATGAATATGATACATTACAAGATATACAACATTTTTCCTACTTTATTGACAAAAAGAGTTGCATCATCAAGATTTAAGTTCTTGAAATTCATTTTTAGAAGATACTCATTTAGCTTTTCATACTAGGCTCGCAGTGCTTGTTTCAGGCCATATAAGGATTTGATGAGTTTGCATGCTTTTTGTTCTTGTCTCTTTGCAAAAAAACCTTGTATCTAAGACATGGAGACATTCCCTTTCAAGTATCCATTCAAGAAAGCAGTCTTGACATCCATTTGATGAAATTTCTATCCATTATGTGTTGCCAAGGAAAATAGAGTATGAATGGTAGCCCATTTTTTTGTATCCTCATAAGTAATACCTTCTTTCTATGCAAATCATTTTTCCATGAGCCTCACTTTGTGCTTGTCAAGTGAGCCATCGTATTTGTACTTATTCTTGAATATCCATTTGCAGCCAATCGATTTGGTTTTGAATGGAGGGTCCGCCAACTTCCACATCCCATTCTTAATGAGAGCATCATACTCCTTCTACATAGATTATTTCCACTCATCATGAGAAGTGGCTTCTTCAAATGAAACTGGTTCAAAGTTCATAGATAAATTTAAATCACAATCATATGAAACATCCATATCATCTACATCACCTAAAATCGAATTATCTACATCACTTTCGTCTTGTCTTGTAGAACTTCTAGTTTCTATCTTTCCAACCTCATCGTGATGAAAACTTTCAAATGTCTTTGTGAGCCAATTTGGTGGACCTTTATGAGATGGTCCAGGTTTCTTATTTGATTTAGATGGTGTTGAATTTTCATCAAGGTTCATCCTTTCAATCCTCTCAATCACATCATCCAAATGAACTTCAGGTTTTGATGAAGTGGCTGGAAATTCTTCATGAGGGGGAGATGGTGCTTCAAAAGGATATTCTAGATATTGATCCAAGATGGGGACCCCCATTCAAGATGTGGAATCTCATCATCAAACCCATTATATGTCATTACCTGAGTGAATCTATCCAAATGATCAAGTTGTCACTCAACAATCTTGTCATTCTTGGAGGATTCAAGAAAAATTACATCTCTGAAAAGAATGAATTTATTGTTTACCTCATTGTAAAGACAATATGCCTTGGTGGTATTTGAGTATCCCAATAATATGCACTTATGACTCCTTGCATCAAGTTTATTTATTTGCTCCTTAGGAATTAAGGCATAACAGGTGGAACCAAAGACCCTGAGATACCTCAATGAAGGAAAGTGGCCATAACACATTTCATAAGGAGTCTTGTTCTAAAGAGCTTTATATGGACTTGTGTTTTTCACATATAATGCACATAGAAATGCATCATCCCAAAACATCCATTTCACATTTTTGAAAAACATCATGGAATGAACCATATTTCATACAGTCATGTTCATTCTTTCAGTTGCACCATATTGTTGAGGATTGTATGGAACTGTGGTTTGATGTTGAATCCCACGCTTGCAAAGATAGTTTTCAAATTCATTAAATGTATATTCTCTTCCATTATTAGTACGAAGAGAGCAAATATGTGATTGTGCTTCATTTTCGATCCATACATGTGTTGGACAACTGAGAGGGGGGGGGGTGAATCAGTTGTTACTATGCTTAAACAATTATGCCCATTTTAAACTCTTTACAGAACACTCAATAATGATCACAATAATGCAGGGAAGTAAGCAATAGAATATACAACATCAATCACACACATGAAATATACAGAGACAGATATTTCCTAAGGAAACCCATAAAGGGAAAAACTTCTTCTTCTTGATATGATAAGTAGTCTTTATTTTCTATACATTATCATTCTTATGAGCACCAACTCTTTTTTAGGCTACCACCTCTGTTTTACAAGCAACAACTTGTTGAGAGCACCAACTCTCTGGTTTCTCTAGCACCCACTAGAAGGAAGCACTAACTCCATGAGTGTTCCAGCACCAACTGGATGGAAGCACCAACTTCCAATCACACTGGCACCAACCTGTATAACAGAGAACAATAGTTCTCCCTTGCACCACCCTACCACCCTGGTTTTTCTGGCTACAACCAGATGGAAGCTACAACTCCCTGTGTTCAAGCACCCACTTGAAACTCTGAGGACAACAGTCCTCCCTATCACCTCCCTACCACCTTGATTATAAAAACTTCATTACAGAAACTTATTGCAGTGATATAGTGTTTGTCAATGGCTTACCAGTCTCATCACTGTTCTGCTACACTGCTCTACTCTGCCTACATTAGTGTCTTCCTACTCGCATCTTCTTGAGTTTTCTATTCTTCTGCTCTGTCTCTACATGCACACCTCAGATTTCTCTTCCTCTCTTAGATATGCATTTATGTTCTATGTCTTTCTTCTGCGCTTTATGCTCTACATTTGCATTCTATGTGCTACGCCTCTTCTTTGTGCTTCAACTACTGCGCATTGCATGCTTCTACCCGCATGAATAAATCTAAACAAAATCAACCATCTATTCTATGTTCTGCGTATATTTATCATGCCAAGTCCTCTGCCAGATCATACACCTAACTCTTCGTCCTCTCTGGCGATTATGATGAGTCTGTTCTTCATCAGTGGTCATTATCCTGAGATTCTTTGGATTCTCTGGCAGTTACAGTCTTTGACGCTTTTCCATCTGTCAATCGTCTCTATGATGAGTCTTCATTCCACTAGTAGTTACCTCGAGACTCTTCAGCTCCTTTGGTGATCACCCTACAGCTCCTCGAGTTCTCTGGCAGATACAATCACTCCGTTCTGGCAGTTACTGAGAAAACCTCCGTGCCCTCATCCCTTTGGCGTTGTTTCCCTTCCTTAAAAAACTTCACTGTGGGTGCTAGATTTTCTTGTTAAGCCCCTTCCTTTCACGTGACCACCAATGGTGACCTTACACCTATCCAAAAGGCGCTTCGTGACTTCACACTTTGAAAGTTCTGCTGCGAGTTACCTTGATTTTCCCAACTCGCGAAACTCCGAACTTGAGCCTAGCGTTGTTAGCTTCTTCCCTTATTTTCCGCTGATGTGACCAGGGGCCAAGCAAAAGGGTGCTTCGTGACTTTGCACATCGGATATCCAGTTGCGAGTTTCCTCGATTCTCCCAACTTGCGAAACTCCGAGGTGGAGCCTGGAAACGCTAGCTCCTTCCCTTATCTTCTGCTGATGTGACCATGGTTGTGACCACAGGCCTAACTTCTGAATCTACGCTTGCTAGATCAACGGTCTAGATCTCTCCATGATCCAATGGTCGAGATATTCTCTTCGCACTTCAAGACTTAGCACTTCACGATTCATCTCTTGTTCGATCGATGACCTAGATCAATCTATGATCCGACGGTCTAGATTTCATCAAGACTTCGCGTTTCGCGATGTCAAAGGTTAGCTCACCTCCCTTCTTCCAATTCTCAATATCCGAAATACTCTGTATCAAATCAACTATCCACAACTCCCCACAATCTAAGGGCTCAGATCAATTCGCGAACTCGGACATCGCGAGTTCCTACAACTCTCACCTTTGACTTTTCCAGTTCGCTAGTTAGCGAAATGCTGATCTCTCACCACGTGTCCTTCAAAACACCAACGACTAAGATCGACTCCACTCTACCCCTTGCAAATATTCCTAAGTTCGATTCTTCGAACTCCCGGATCTGCTGCCACTTGTCAACCCTGACGATGAACGGTTCCGATGACTTCAGAACTTGTCTCGTGCACTTTCCTTGGGATCCAACGACTGTTGGTCCACGCACTCAGATCTAACGGTTTTTGATCCTTCGCGCTCAGATCTAATGACTGAGATTTGTTCCTCTCTTGTGCACTCGTTCCTCCTGTCTGGAATCTGATCTAACGGTCCAGATTCTTCACAGTATTCGATCCAACGACCACTGTCGCTCCTCCTCTTGAGCTGACGCTTCCTCCCGACTTGGAAGAATTTCTAAGTGTCAAAAGCCTCGACCTTTGATCCTTCTATGAGTCTTGATGAGTTTGGGTCTCGTCTTCGTTTCTGAGAATGCTATCTCTCCTGAGCTTTGGCAATGAAATTAACCTCGACCTCGGCGCACACTTGTGCTCTGTGTGCAACGCTGCGCTATTTTTCCTGAGCTTGTAGACAACAATTCTCAATGCTATCATCGTTGCTTTCCTATTTTCCATTGTTGTTCTTGCCATCAATGACAAGCAACTCTGCCTGTAAACATGCCATCATTGTTGTTGTTCTTGCCTGTAAACATACCATCGTCACTGTTGTTCTTACCATCAATGACAAACAACTTTGCCTGTAAACATGCTAACAATCTCCCCCTTTGGCATTGATGGAAACCCTGAAAGACTGCACTGTTCTGCTTAGACCTCCAACTGTAGCATCCAGACTACACCTTTTCTCCCCCTTTGACATCAATGTCAAAGAAAACATGCTCCCCCTGAGCTGTCGCAGTACTTTTCAGAGGTATCAGATATTCAACCAACACAAACTCCCCCTGATCAGATTGACTATTTAGCTTGATACGGGGTCACGCCCAACTTCTGGCGTAGATACTCAAACTGAGCCTTTGCAAGCGGTTTAGTGAAGATATCAACAATTTGATCTTTGGATGGAATATAACGCAAAGAAACAACAGTGTTGGTCACATGTTCCCTCAAGAAGTGATACTTCATGGGTATATGTTTGGTCTTGGAGTGAAATACATGATTCTTTGACACACTAATTGCACTAGTATTATCACAATGAATTGGGATCGATGCAATATATTTTACCTCCAAGTCTGCAAGTGTCTGAATCATCCACAATACTTGGGTACAACAAGTGGCAGCTGCAATGTATTCAACTTCCGTAGTTGATAAGGAAATGGAACCTTGCTTCTTGCTCAACCATGCTACAAGGGAATCTCCTAAGAAGAATGCACCTCCACTCGTGCTTTTCCTTTCATCCACGCAGTTAGCCCAATCAACATCTGAATAGACCGATAGTTAAAAAATTTGATTCCTAGGATACCATAGGTCATAGTTCATTGTTCCTTTCAAGTATCTGAATATTCTCTTGACAACTAACAAATGACTCTCTTTAGGTGCAACCTGATACATTTCTACCATTCCAATAACATTATATCCAGACGGGATGCTGTGATGTACAATAGGTTGCCTATCATAGACCTATATGAGCTTTTATCAACGTCAGGTGAGTCATCTTCCTTGCTTAACTTGCATCCAATGACCATAGGTGTGCTCATAGGTGTAGAATATTCCATTTGAAATCTTTTCAACATTTCTTTTAGATATTTCTCCTGAGAAAGAAATATTCCTTCAGACCTCTGAGTAATCTGCAGACCAAGAAAAAATGCAGTTCCCCTATCATAGACATTTCAAATTCAGACTGCATGGCAGAAGCAAACCATTGTACCAATGAAGCATTATTGCTTCCGAAGATGATGTCATCTACATAAACCAACACAATGAGCAAATCATGTTGGGTACTGGTGGTCTGCTTTAACTTGTTGGCATTCTAGACATTTAGCTAAATACTCAGCTATGTCTTTCTTCAATCCAGGCCAATAGAATTGTTTCTTGGTGGTTGTGATCATCTTCTGATAGCCCAGATGGTCGCTGTATGGTCTCTTGTGCAATTCGTCCATTATGAACCTCTTCAAGTCGTCACAACTTGGAATATATGGTCTGTTTCAGTAAGTCAACAGACCTCTATCTAACATCTGGTAGCCTTCATACTTTAGCCCTGTGGGTTCTTGTTCCAAGTACGAGGTCATGGTCTGGAAGAATGCATCTGTTTCTTGTGCATAACTAACTCTTTCCCTGACATTCGTCCAGCAGGTGCTCACCGCTACCAGGTGAATTGTTTTCATACTTCTGCTAAGGGCATCGACCACCCTATTTTCCTTTCCTTTGATATGTTTGATTTCGAAATCAAACTCGCTAAGGAGGCCCATCCACCTAGCTTGTCTAGCATTGAGTTTTGGTTGGTCAAATAGGTGCCTCAATCCACAATGGTCTGTCATAAGTACAAATTTCCTACCCAGGAGGTAATGCCTCCACATTTTCAAAGCGTGTACTATGGCGGCCAACTCTAGATCATGGGTCACATGGTTGACTTCATGCTCATTCAATTTTCAGGATTCATAACAAAATACACTTCCTTCTTGCATAAGGACTCCTCTGAGTCCTTCCTTTCAAGCATTTGTGCACACGAGGAAGTCATTATTGGTATCGATGATCTTCAGCACTGGCGCATGGGTCAAAAGGTGTTTTAGTGACTGAAACCTTTCTTCACATTCCGGTGTCCAAATGAATTTAACCCCCTTCCTCTGGAGGGCAGTGATTGGACAACCAATCTTGGAAAACCCTTTTATAAACCTCCTATAATATCCTGCTAAACCCATAAAGGATCTGATATCTGCAACATCCTTTGGGGTAGGCCATTCCATGATGGATCTGATCTTGTCAGGGTCTATTGCTACCCCTTCTTCAGATATGACATGGCCCAAGTAATGTATTTGCTTCTGGAAAAAGTCACACTTGCTAAATTTGGCATAGAGTTGATGCTCTCTTGGCACTTGAAGTACAAGTCTAAGATGTTCCTCATGTTCCTCTCTATTCTTGGAGTAGATTAAGATATCGTCAATAAAAACCAATACAAAATTGTCTAGGAATTTGCTGAGTACATTGTTCATCAAACACATAAAAGTGGCAGGGACATTGGTTAATCCAAATCTTACTACCAAAAATTCGTAGTGACCATATCTCGTCCTGAAGGCGGTTTTGTGGATGTCTTCATCCTTGATTCAAACTTGATGGTATCTAGATCTCAAGTCAATCTTTGAGAAAATGGAAGCACCCGCAAATTGATCGAACAAGTCATCGATTATGGGTAAGGGGTACTTGTTCTTTATGGTTACCTTTGAGTTGTCTATAATCTATGCACAGTCGGAGTGTACCATCTTTCTTCTTCACAAACATGACTGGTGCTCCCAATGGAGACACGTTGGGCTGGATGTAGCCTTTGTCCATCATTTCCTTTAGTTGTAGTTTGAGCACAACTAGCTTGGGTGTACTCATCCTATAGGGGGTCCTAGATATTGGCACTGCTCCTGGTGAAAGTTCTATTGAGAAGTCAATGTCCCTTCTCGGAGGTAGACCCAATACCTCTTCTGGAATCACGTCTCTATAGTCTCTTAGTATGGGGTAGTCTTCTAGGCTTGGCCTGTCATTCTCAACAGATTCCGACACCTGTATTGCATATAGAGGACATCCCTTTCTGCAACACTTCTTCATTTGAAGGGCCGATATTCATCTCACCGAGACAGGTTTTTGGATCCCTTGGAGGGTTATCTTCCCCCCCTCTTCATTTACACATTCTAAGGTTTTATGGTAACAATCCAACTTAGTTTTATATGCAGCTAGCCAATCCATACCAATCAACAGGTCATACGATCCTAGGGGAAGTATGTTAAGGGTAGCTTGGGTGGGCAATCCATCCATAGTGAATTGGCAAGCTGGTATGACCTCTACTATTTTTCTTTTGGTGTCAGTGTCTAACTGTACCAACCATGGCTTAGTATGTCTATGTGGTTGTATTTTACACTTATCAACGGTCTGAGGGGCCACATAACTCAAATTTAAACCAGGGTCAATTAAAATAGATATTAGATGGTTGGCGATCATACCTTCCATCTCCACCACTGAGGCTTGGTGGTCGACTTGTTATTATCCACGGCTGCATAAATTCGTGGCATACTCTTGGCCACGTCATTGACAATGATAGCTTCTTGGACATTGTAAAATCTCCTACTATTATGTTGTCTGTGCGGACAATCCCTCGGTAGATGTTCTTCTCCACAACCCCAACATTTCAAGGGTTCTTTCTTTGGGTTGTCAGTCTTTCCTGAGGTTGATCCAAAAGGTTTATTTCCGCTCTAGGAGGGGAAATTCTGCTGGTGTACACTTCGGGTAGGAAAGCTCATCCTTGAATCTTTCTTATAGTTTTTAAATCTTGGGGATTTAAACCCCTTTTTCTGGAACCCCAAACTATTATTCTACTTCCAGCCCTCGCAAGGTTTCGTTTGAGGCTCAAACTGTGCATAACAATATCTTGCCTTCTGGATAGTGTCTTCTAGGGTCTTTGGCTCCTCAAACTCAATTTTGTTCTGGTAGGTCTTAGGTAACCCACTGATGAATCATTGCACCTTTTCCTTTTCTACTTTTATGTAGGGTACATACCTCAACAACTCAAGGAATCTGCTGACATATTCCTCTATGGTGAGTTGTCCCAGCTTGAGTTCATAGAACTCTTTAGTCTTCTTGTCGAAATATTTTTTCGACAAATACTTCTTCTTGAAGTGTTTCTCAAACCGTTTCCAGGGTAGTTCCTCTTCATGGATTCCTTTCACATTCTTAAGGTCTTCCCACCAAATGGAAGCCTTTCCATTCAGGTTGAAAGTGGCTACTCGGGCCTTCAAGTTTTCAGAGAAATCGTGCACTTTGAAATACTTCTTTAGTCCAAGCAGTCAAGCCTCCACCTCCTCTCCTTTCTTAATCTCACCGTCGAAAGAGGGTGGTTTGGCCTTCCTGAATTCTTCAAGATTATGACTTTTGGAATGCTTTCGTTTCTTCCTTTTCCTTTGAGAGTGTGAACTAGTTCTACTACTAGAAGATCCCTCCGAGTCGCCAGTTTCCTTCCCAGAGGATTCATCCGACACTTGTCCCCTATCTCCAGGTTGGACCTTTCTCGAGGTAATCCTCCCAGTGTGGCCACTTAAAGGACCACGTTTCCGTATCTCAGGTGGACTTCGACTCCTCTTTGTCTGTCATCGGTCCACATGACTGGTGTTAGGTCCATGATGCAGTTGTCTCTGTATGTCAGATAAACTCTGCAGCAAGACTACGTTAATTTCCGTTTGCTTCTCTTGCTATTTTATCAATGTCTCGTTGTCGACCTTGCAGCTCTATAATTCGGCCATGAGACTCCTCACAGTCTTAGCTAGGTTCGGAGGGGTCTCTACCGCCCTCCTCTTGTTAGACTCTTCTTCTCTATTGTGGGAGCCATCCCCCACTTCGTGGCATGTCACCATTCTATATGATTGCGGTTTCCCGCGGTTGATTGATTGCTTGACTGCAGACAGAACACTTGCTATTAGCTAACATTATATTAGTTCATAACCAACACATAATCCATATTTCTTAAATACATACACACACGACAATAAGTTGTCATTCTTTTCTATAATAAGGATTTAACCAGACTTTTTAGGAAGGGAGTAAGGTAGGATGTCACCGTTTAATGTGGTTTTTACGCAGCTCGTCCATGAGCCCAAACAGGTCGAGTGTTGTAACCATGCTCTGATACCAATTTGTAACACACCCGCCCCTTAAATACTCTTTTATCGTAGGGTGGAGCATAATAATCTTTGCTTTTGTTTTCCCTCCACTATCTCATCTCAAATCATCTCTAGGGTCCAACCTCGAGAGATAGGGTCCAGTCATCAATCTTTCCAATATCTGGCATAATCCTCGTCTAACCTATTGGCTAAGGGAAATTTCGACGTTCGGGGCCACTTTAACTCACAATCCTCTCGAAACACGAACTCAAATCTCATGGATCGAATGGTCAAGGTGGGTCTCGATAGATCCTTGGATCTACGGTCCAGATCATATTGCGACTTCGGGTCTCAGAACTTCGGGTTTCGGGGGTTTAGTCGCACCAACGCGCAATTCTCCCGTCGCGCGAACTTCGAAATCACAAATCCGATGGTCAAGGTGGGTCCCGATAGATACTTTCTCATGGCCAACGGTCAGGATAACCCTTGGTTTCCTCCAAGCAGATCTCATCCGTTCATCCCTCAGACAGGGGAATACCTTCCCTTCCGATACCTTCGCTTCACTGTTTTTCCGGGCTTCATGTTGAAAGGGTTAGGGACTTGGCCCTGGCAACTCACATGGCAAGGGGGTCTGGGAGAGGTACCCTTCTTCAGATGGGTGGTTTCAGGTCAGCACGAGATCTTCTATCTCGACCGTGAAACATTCTATGCCCTGGAAAGCTTTCGGGGTTAAGTTGGACATACGGTCTATCAGCGGGGAGTGTGAATTCACAAGGAGACAGACACATACACGTAACATAACCATTTCACACATAAAACGATTGTAAAATGCACGTATATATATATATATATATATATATATATATATATATATATATATATATATATCCACCCCCGAGCTAGACCACGATGCTCTGCAACATAGCCTTTTCTTCTCTCTCAGCCACAGTAGGGACAAAGGTTACTCTCCTCTTTCCGCAGGATCCTGGCAATGGTTTACACGATACCAAGCAAGGAGGACTAGCCTCATTTATCAGCTTGTATCCAAAACCTTCTCTGCCATTTCCTATATCCAGAACGCTTAGTTTTTTGAGTCTTCCTTGAATCCACGAGATTCACTTCCCGTCCTTGCGCTCTCTGCAGAAGCGTTTTCCCTCTCCTACCACACCTTCCTTTCTCGCCTCTTTCAGCAAGGTCGCGTGTGGCTCGAATTCCCAGTCCACGGTCAGGTCTGGAAGCCTTGTGGATGAGTGCTATGCCCTATCCCCTCATTAACTCTTGAGGAGGTCTTCCCACCCACCAACCCGACTGTAATTCATTTCTGGGTTAGAGGACGGTTATGGTCCTGAGCAATTAAATCTAGTAAGGACTGGTTTGGTGAGGGTTAACACAACCATTCTTGGTCCCCTTCACCCTCTCTTCGTGTAACATCCGTGGTCTTGTCAAGTACACCCCCCCTCCAGTAGTCACACAACACTTGTCCATTTTCTTAGTAATTAATTAGGTTCACATTCGTCTACCTTTCAAACAAAGGTCCATCGAATCAATATTCACACATTTAAAGTTTTCCATAGTCTCTTGGCCATTTATAGTTATATTTACAAGTTGGGGGAAACAAGGTGTTAGAGGAACTATGGGGGAAGAAGATGATACCAGGATCAACAATCTGTTCAATATCTTGAATGACATGGCCAAGGGTCAAAAGGCCATGATGGACCTCATGGAGCAGTTTGCTAAGAATTCGTTGGAGGGCACAACGAAGCAGAACCATAATGGTGATGGGGGGTCAAACAATGAAGAAGGCAACCACTCACGCACTACCATGCATAGCCACCCCCACTTGTACACCAAATCCCCTAGACCTACTATGCCTCAATTTTTGGGGAATGAGGCCGCAGGTCCATTGATGCAGGTTGAGCAGGATGAGCCCTATAGAGCATATTTAGAGGAGTACAAGAGACTAGGATATGATTTCCACTCAGCGATGTCCTTCGTGGAGTTCTGCAATATGAAGAGAAGAAACTGACCGAGAGGGCCCATGAGGGCCATGGCACACAATTTTGAGTTGCAGCGCACCATTGGGAAAGTCACTATACCCAACTTTGACGGGGGCTCTAAATGCTCCGCTAGATCATCGGTGCAAAAGCTCGATGCTTACTTCCAACTGCACCAGATGACAGAGACAGATGCCATTAAATTGGCCACCTTGCACCTGGATGGCGAGGCCCATGAGTGGTGGTACCATGGGTTAGTCACTTTGAGACATGCCGAGGTTACCTCCTACATGGACTTCACACAGAGACTCATCGAGAGATTTGACAGGAAGGACCCTGAGCTTCACTTCAGAGAGCTGGCTCAACTCAAATTGACAGGTAGCCCAAAAGCCTATATATCTAAGTTTCATAGGGTCGCTGTGATGGTGTCAGACATTTCAAAGGGTCGTATGGTGATGTTGTTTATGGAGGGGCTAATGGAGCCTCTACAAGGATGGGTCAAGGCCTACAAGCCTACTTCTTTACAGGATGCAGTCAACAGAGCTCGGGACATGCAAGATGTAGTACCTAAAAGTCGGTTTCCGCCCAAACCCACTTTTACCCTGAGGACTAAGGACATCATACCACCTCAGAGAGATTGGGCCGACAAGCCCAAACTGGATGAAGAGACAAGGAGAGAATTGAGGAAAAAGAAATTGTGTTTCAGTTGTCAGGAGCCATGGGCACCAGGGAACAGATGCGCCAGGAAGGATAGAATGGGCAAGGCCCATTACATTGAGGTATACTATGACAATGACAGTGATGAGGATGAGGAGGTGGAGCAGGCACAGGACCAGGGACATCTCGTATCAGGAGAGGAGTCTTCACAAGCTGGGGCTAAGGACCCAATCATGGCCTCGATGTCAGGATTTCTGAGATATCATACCTTTAGGGTCAGAGGTGTCTTACAAGGGCACAAGGTGACAATATTGATCGATGGGGGAGCATCCCATAACTTCATTGACGGTAACATGGTCGAGAGGAGAGGAATTTCGATAGAGGAATTCAATGGGTTCACAGTAGTCATAACAGGAGGCCACCAGATGAGTTGCACCAAGTGGATTCCCAAGCTCACAATAACCATGGGAAACTACTCAATGACAGATGATTTCTTTGTGGTGGACATACTAGACACAAATGTAGTGTTGGGCGTTCAATGGCTTTACTCTATTGGGAGATACACTATTGATCAAAGGACCATGGAGATGGAGTTCACAGGGCAAGATGGAAAGAAAGTGGTCCTACGAGCCATGCACCAGTACCCACCAAAGATTGTCTCATTGCACATCATGGAGGCAATTATGAGGCATGGTGATATAGAGTGGGTTGTAGAGTGTTTTATTTATGACAGAGAGCCACTTGACCGTCTACAACAGTTTCCAGAGGACTTACAGGTATTATTCCGCAAACATCATAAAGTATTTAGTGACATTTCTCCTAGCATTCCACCTGGTAGAGGTTTTGAGCATATCATAGAGCTAGAGGAGGGGGTCCAAGCAGTTATCACAAACCCCTATCGACACCTTAAAGTTTACAAGGACGAGATTGAAAAAACTATTAAAGAATTGTTGAAATTGGGCCACATCCACCCTAGTTCCAACCCATTTGCCTCTTCCGTTGTCTTAGTCAAGAAGAAGGACGATACTCTCCGGATGTGTATTGACTACAGGGCCCTAAACAAGAAGACAATTAAGAATCGATACCCCATACCTAGGATTGATGAATTAACGGATGAGCTCAGGGGAGCCAAATTCTTCTCGAAGATTGATCTTCAATTAGGGTATCACCATATCAAGGTACGAGAGTAGGACGTACCTAAGACATCCTTTAGATGCCACTATGGGCATTATGAGTTTCTGGTCATGCCATTCGGGCTAACTAACGCCCCTGCCACTTTCCAGTCGTGCATGAATCATGTGTCCAATAAGCAATTGAGAAAGTTCTTATTGGTCTTCTATGATGACATCCTCATATACAACAAAACATGGGAGGACGATCTGCAACATCTGGATGAAGTACTTGGTATTACAGAGAGTTAACAATTGTATGCGAAGGAATCCAAGTGTGAATTTGGTATGACAAAGATGCTCTACTTGGGGAACTTGATTGGGATGAATGGGGTACAGGTGCACCAAGAAAACATCAGGGCGATCATTGAGTGGCCAACTCCTAGGAATGTGACAGAATTGAAGAGCTTCCTCGGTCTTTGCACTTACTACAAGAAATTTGTTAAGGGATTCTCATAGTTGACAACGCCATTGACCGATCTCACCAAAAAGGGGGCCTTTGTTTGGATAGAGAAGGCCCATGAGACATTCGAGAAAATGAAGTAGTTGATGAGCTCATGCCTTGTTTTAGCACTTCCTGATTTCACTCAACCCTTTGTCTTGGAGTGTGATGCTTCGAGAATTGGTATAGGATCTGTATTGATGCAAAACGATCACCCCATAGCGTTTGCGAGCCGCAAACTCCGAGAGTATGAGCGACATTACTCCATATATGAGAAAGAGATGTTGGCCATAATGCATGCTTTGACCAAATTCTGGTAGTACTTAGTGGGGAACAGGTTCAAGGTAAAGACCGATCATAATAGCTTGAGGTTCCTCATGGAGCAAAAGGAGCTGAGCGAGTGGCAACAAAAATGGATCAGTAAAATCCAAGGCTACGATTTCGAAATTGAGTATGTGAAAGGCAAAAATAATGTGGTCGCTGACGCCCTATCGAGGATACCCACTCTCTCTCTCTCATGGAGATTTCAGTGGAATGGAAAGCACTTCTATTGGTAGAATGCTCCAAAAACAGGTTTGCTTGTGAGATACTTGATGGTCAGGTCTCCGATGATAGGTACAGGGTTATTGACGACATCATATATTATAAGGACCGTATCTATTTAGTACTAGAATCCTAGTTGAAAGACAAAATTCTACAGGCAACACATACTTCTCCTTTGGCAGGTCATCCAAGATACCTGAAGACTTATAGACAAATTCGGGAGAGGTTCGCTTGGAAAGGTCTTAAGACTGATGTATTGAAGTTTGTATGGGAGTGCCACATTTGTCAGCAAAACAAGGTGGAACATACCCACTTAGCAGGATTGCTCCAACCGCTTCCCATTCCTGAACAAAAATGGGAAAGCATTTCGATGGATTTTATCACAGGGCTGCCTCTGGTTCAGGGGAAAGATTGTATCTACATGGTGGTTGATAGGCTTACTAAATTCGCCCATTTCTTCGCCATATCATCCAAATACTCTGCAGCGCAAGTAGCGGAGCTGTTCTTCAGAGAGGTATTTTGGCTGCATGCACTGCCCAAGACAATTGTCAGTGATCGAGACAACAAATTCATGGGGGGCTTCTGGCAGGAGTTGTTCAGACTCATAAGGACATAATTAACGCCTAGTACCAGTGATCACCCTCAGACTGATGGGAAAACATAAATTGTGAACAAATGGATCGAGGGGTATTTGAGAAATTATGTATCGGGGCAACAGAAGGCGTGGATCAAATGGTTGTACTTGGGTGAACATTGCTATAACACCACTTATCACATGTTGATCAGGATGACACCTTTCAAAGCTTTGTATGGTTATGATGCCACCACCTTTGTGGATCGAGCATTTGGGGACAGCCGGGCACCCAAAGCCAAAGATTGGATTCAGGAGCGTCAGGACATCTTGCGAACTCTCAAAGATAACCTGCAAATGGCACATAATCAACAGAAGATGTACGCCGACAAGCATAGAGTGGAGCGCAGTTTCGAGGTGGGAGACTTGGTATATCTCTGCTTGCAGCCATACATGAATCATCCTTGAAAATGAAAGGGGAAGAGAAATTGAAGCCACAATTCTATGGTCCCTACAAGATTTCGAGGCGAGTCGGGGAAGTAGGTTATGAGCTAGAGCTTCCAGAGGGGTGTAAGATACACAATGTCTTTCATGTTTCATGCCTCAAGAAGGTAGTGGGACAACATGTCATTTCTATAGAGCTACCACCATTGGATGAGGAGGGGCAGTTGATTCTAATTCCGGAGGAGGTGTTGAAGACTAGAGAGCGGAAATTAAAGAACATGAACATCAAAGAGTACCTGATCAAATGAAAAAATCTACCTATTGAGAACACTACTTGGGAAGGAGAACAGATATTGCAACACTCTAGATTACAATTGTTTGAGGACAAACAATCTCGGGCGGGGAGGACTGTAATGTCCCCGTTGGCCTGGGAAGCACAAGGAATGGTTTCGCTAGCCTAAATTGGTTCCCGTACGCTAAGTCGAAAGCGTTATCTAGAGAACTCAACTTTTGCCTAGGAAATGACTTTATAAAGTAAAAAGAGAAAAAATAGAGACATAGATTTTAGGTAAAATAAAGTCACTTAAAAATTATAAAGTGTGGAAGCATAAAATAACTTTAAAATAAAATTAAAAAGTAAAGTGAGCTAAAATTAATTCAATGAAGAAATAAAAGAGGGAAAAGGAAGATGCCATCATTCTTGCATTTACTCATTGGAAAAATAGATTATGAGAGCTATTAAGGAAAGAGTGTAGGGTTTTTGGAAACCCCGGCTTCATAGATGGTTTCGGTGTCCCTAATCAGTTTGAGGAAGGAATAGGAATCGCTTCAGATTTCTTCATTGGATTCACTATAGCTGGGTTATTTTCATGGTGGTGGCTAAACTCCTTGCCTACTGAAATCGATTTGTATCACAAGAGGGCGAGTTTGGATTAGAAGCTGGTTATTGGATGTTGGAATATTCATTTCTCTGCGTGGGGCCGAGTTACCTCCTCTTGGGATCGATATTCTCCAAGCCGGGCGCTTATATTTGCAGTGGGCACTCATCTCTTGCAAGGGGGCCTCAATACACTCTTGGCACACTTATCTGAGCGCTGGGCTGTTGTTCTCATTGTTGGGCGCACTAGGACGAATGTATCACTTCAAGACTGCAGTGTTGAGTGTGTGGGCAGCCTCCTTGTGAATTGGGGACGAATTGTTATTGTGGGTCGAAGTGTGGACTGAGGGGCGCAATTTCTGAGTCTAGAATCCGAGAGGGGAGTCCCTTACGTCTCGCAGAGACAGAGTTAATCCCCAGGCCGAGTTTCATCTTCTGTGGGTCGTATCTCCTTCCTAGCCACGCATTTCTTCTTGGCAGAGTGTGTTGTCTGAGAGCAGAATTTATTCTTCATATTGCTGGGACTTGTCACTATTGAGAGGCGAGCTGGGAATGTGTATTGAGTTGCTGATTTGTAGAGGCATCTTCTCTTAAGCTGGGCGCATTCATCTTGCGAATTCTGGCAGCTCTGAATGTGGGAACTGATAACTGGGTGTATGAAGCCCTTTGGCAGCTATCTACAGTGTTAATTCCTCAACACCTGCAAGGATTACTACAGCAATAAATATCAGGTTCCTTACATCATATTTACAGTTCTGTTTGCTGATTCAATCAATGTTTAATGGCTGTTGCAATTTATTAATTGTATTGGTTGCTTTGAGCTTCACATATGCTGGACTATTTCAGTTTATCTTGTCTTCCAAATCTGAGTAGCCATTAGATCCCATTAAATCTCATGGGGAATAATAAACTGTGCTAAAAATGCAATATCAGCAGACATCTAATTCTTCTAAACAACAACTGTTTGACGAAATACTTACCCCCTAAACAGAGAAAATTTTCCAGAAAATTGAGTCGGAATATTACAATCCCTTTGCCCTTGATACATGTTCGTTGCACTAAAAAAACACGCCAAAATTGAAAAGGAAGGCTATTGGGTGTTTGGTTTAAATATCGAGTGATTGATCAATTCTGATTCTCAATTTGCCTTGCTTGCCACATTTTATCAAGATTTAAAAATACAAACAAAAGCTAAATCTTAAATGATAAATCCATTATATTTAGTAGAAATTTGTTATCACCTAAAAAAAGTCTAGAGGATGATGTCAAGCACATCCAGCGTGAGTAAGAAGCATGAACTCAGCGAAAACAAAAACGAAGTCTCTCAAACACACAGGAACTCAATGTCCACAACTTGTTCAATTTCTTCTCTTTTCTTCAATACTTGCTCCTTCTAAGTTACCTCCTTAGTGTAATCAGGTTCATTAATTGCAATTGACGGGAGCAATGATGACTACTAGTGATAGGGTTGTTGTATTCTTTCATCTAGAGGGATTTGATGATGATACTCTCATGTTAAGATTTTCTCAATAAGAGGGAGGTGACCTCGTTGAGGTTATTGTTGGAGGCTTTGAGGGTGCTTGAGAGGGATTCTCATGCTCATAGTTTGAAGATGATCCTTTATGGGTTGTTGTTCCTCTTACCACGAGATTGTATTTTAGGATGAATGCATTGAGATGTATGTAGATTTTATCTTGTGCTTTTGATAGATTTGATCCGCTTGTATTGGCCTTGCTGGAGATGTGATTATCTTTGCAAGATACCTCAATTAGCTCTTCATGTGGTACCAAAATATTTTGGCCTATGATATCAACTTTAGGGACACTGGAGTTTTGATAGGTTATTGTTGATGTCTTCCTTATTCTGGAGTAATTTAAGAGTTTGGCATGAAGTAGTCATCTAGGGT
>ML796591.1:0-12620 GCA_009831015.1 Picea engelmannii
GCAACTTCTCCAACAAGGCAAGCAACTCACCAGGGTTCATATTCAACAAACACTTCCCCCTCTCCTCCGGGAACTCAATGAAATGGATACCATTGCTTCCTAAGGAGGGTGGATTGATCCAGGTGGATATTGGTGGCCTCCCACCTATTCCAACCAACTCAAAACATTTTTTTGGCAATTCTCTATTTTTAGCAATTTTTCGAAGCCTAAACTTCCAGGGCCATTTTGAGGGCCTAAACGATGTTTTTTCGCGACTGGTAACCTCAAAAATTATAGAAAGAGTGATTAATTCCAAAAAATGAAGCTCCTCGTCAATACCTTTCTAGTGAGCTATCGTTGATCCCAAACAAAGATTGTATGCCAAAGTTATACCTCTGAGAATTCGATACACCAAAGTACCCAAAACGGGGTCGACAAACCTATTGGATTGTCATCTTCTGAGGTTAGGGTTTTGTATTTTATTTATGTTAAAAATTACTTTGGAGACTCACCATAACAATAATATTCTTGTGAATGAGCCTAGCCGTCACATCTCTTCTCAGAGATAAGTTGTCACCATTCTCGCGAGTCTTTCACTCTGTAATTCTACAGTTTTGTACATTTCACTCATTAATAGAAATTGTGTATTATTGTATCTATGTTTTATGGTTATATCTATGATATATTTATGTCATATTATTGGATATATGATATATATTTGTAAATTTATTTATTATATTTCCGCTCTCATTTCGTTCCAAAAATAATCTGGATCAAGGTACCCCGGTGGGTGAGGAGAAGATGTCTTTATATTCTTCCACAACCTTATCGACTTGCTTCTGCTTCATGGAGAGATCAGATGTGGAGTCCATGGATGTGGTTACAACATTTTTCTCACTTTGATATCGAATCATGAATAAGACAAACTTATCGGTCTGAGAGATGAACTTTCTATATTTCTTGGCAGAGATCAAGGAAATGGAAGTAGGTGGGACTACCTCAGGTTTCCTATACAATATCTTGTCCAAAGTAATGATAACACTACAAGGCCTAGACTCATATACAACATTATTCTTCCATAAATAATGTTTTACCAAGATAACATCGCAAACTTCAAGGGTATAAACATCACAAAATACCTCATCTTTGAAGGGCTTGATGTCATAGGATAGGTAGCATTGTTGGTTGATGCGAATATCACTTCATTGGCAGAGCCATCCGATGGTGTATGGTTGTGGGTGTGGAGTTGTTGGTAGGGCCAGCCACTTGATGACCTATACTAATATGAGGTTCTTCTAGCCACCGTTATCAATGATGAAGTGCAGTGGAGTACCCTTCATACACATCTATGAATGAAAGAGACACTTGCTTTCCTATGGCTCATCAAGTTCACCGAGCTGGATCTTAGTGGTAGAAATGGTGGCACTAAGTTCCTTGTCAATAAATCATCTCCCATTTTTTGGTTCAGAATCTGAGTTGGATCTTACATCTGATTTAGAGACTTTCACCTCCGCCACCTATGACTACTTTCAGTGAAAATCACCAGTGTTATGCCAGGGGCTCTTATGGAAGTCGCACCACTTACCGTCATCTTTCTTCATCTTTCCATTGTCCTTCTTTGTTTTTGGCTTAAAATGGTTGTCCTGAGGCTTTCCATATTTTATTTCCATTTTTTCTATGGGTTGGGGCTGCCCTTTCCCTCCTTTTTTTGTGAGGGGTTCCCAGACCCAAACTATCACATCTTTTTTTTAAGCGTATGCTCAATTTTGGCAGCATATCGATAGGCTATGCCCAAGTATGAGATGTACATAAAATCCATTTTTATTTGGAAGTATCTATGGAAACTGACACAATACTTGAGCATATATGTTGCTAAAAATATTTGATACCCATCTTGGTGCAAAAAGTATGGAAGACATTGGTGAGCTCTGGCACTATTTGGTATCTTTCATGTTGCAGTGTGGTCCATCTTGTATAAAAGTTGTCATAACTTCCAACACCGTGGTATTGTTCCTTAATAGCATTCCTGAAGGAACCCCAAGTGGGTGAAAATGAAAATAATGTGGATCCCTCTATTTCCTTTTGCTCAGAAAATGTCTCATACCAATCTTTGACATGGGGGATGACCGTGAGGAGAACAAATGTAATATTTTCTCTATCATAAAATTTGTGGACAAAAAAATACCCTTCTAGAAGGTTTAACCATTTATCTATGACATCCACATATTTTTGACATTCAAATATAGGAATATCAAAATTGATCTACACCTTGAAGGGGCCAGTGCCTCCACTTGAGGTAGATGTGTCACTTGTCTACATTTGCCGAAGGATTTTTGAAAATATGTCCATCATCTCGTTCCTCTGTCAGTTGAGGTCTTCCTTGAAAAACATTTTAAAAGGATCTCTTGTCCCATCATCTTTTTTTTCACCCACCATGGAAGGTTTGTTGGGCATGTGAGAGAATTTTTCCTCAAGAGAATCAAGCTTGAGACCCAACTCTCTATACCCTAACCTCGTTGGGGACATGCACTAAAAATAACAAGGAACAAAATGATCTGATACCATTGATCCATATTTATGAGAGGAACAAAATGAAAACTCAGATTTATAATATCAACACAGAGACAGAGTGAATAATAACAAAGATATAGTAAAACTTGACTTCTATTAAATAAGAAATATATTTAAATTGTAAAATGTAGACTGAAACAAGCTTGCTAGAATGGTGGTAGATTATCTCTGAGAAGAGATGTGATGGCTATGCTCATTCGCAATAAGATGAGTACAATGAGGCTTTTAAATCATTTTTATAATAAACATGAATTTCAAAATCCTATACATCGAAAAACCTAACCCTAGGGGATGAAGCGCCAAAAGCATTGTGGGCCCCGTTTGGGTAAGTTGGTACTTCAACTTCTCGGTGTCATAACGTTTGCATATGGTCTCTATTTTAGGTGCACAATAGACCATTGGAAAGGTATATCCAAGTAATAAACATTATGCCACCAAAATCTGACCCCATCTACAATGTGACAACGAAAATCCCTAAAAATGTTTTTTAGGGCCACAAAATGACCCCGAAAGTTCAGGACTCAAAAACTAGGAAGAAAACTGCCAAACTCAAAAACTTCCAAGATGAGCCAGTTGGAATAGGTGGGTGGCCACCAATACCCACCTGGATCATGGTAATTTTTATTATTATCAACTATTATCAAATGTTTTGATATGATATTACCTGAATAAATAGAATCTCCTTGAATTGGTAGAGACTAACATGCCTTGACACTTTTTGCCTATGAATAAAATAAAATAGTTTAATAAATTGATATAAATATTTTCATGATAAACATAAAACCTCGAAAAATGAAAGGAGACTAGTATATATACCGACATAATAGGAGGAGGAGCGATGGATGGAGAAGGTGCATGGTGAGTGCCTAGGATTCTACACATGGTAAGTATACATGGATCTTTGTCATGGGGGTTCTTGGAGGGTACATATTTGTGACAAAAGGTTCCAAGAAGGGATGCCAGAACACACTCCAATCCTAGAAACTAGGGAGAATATGTCAGCTACAGTTAAGAAGTCCTTTAAGGATGTCGTAACAAGAATTCTAGAACCATGGGGAGATGTATAAATGGTAGGGACATATGAAGGATAGATAGATCCACATGACTAGACTAATAAAGGGTTAAGAAAGGAAAAAGAGAAAAAGTTGATATACAATGTATGTCTGGTGAAATAACATGGAAACCCCATATCTAAGGTCACATCAACAAGCATTGATAACTACATCCAATGAATGAAGGACCATGCACTTATAGAGAAACTCATGGGGATGTGGCTCTCAAAAAAGGCCTACATATTTGGTTAAAGTCTCATTGGAAGGTGAAGGGTCAAATTGAACTTTAGCTCGGATATAAAGGATTTTTATAGTCATTTTATTGGAGACAATAGATAGGGTCAAATCCTTTGAGGAGGGGTAGTATTTATTCAATTAGGCAATCCTTCACATGCAATAATGGATAGAGATATTTTCCCCAGAGAAAGAAGGTTCCACAAAACACTAATGTGGATCATAATGTACTCATTTCCCATAGGGGTTATGGGACCTCGAAACTCTGGTGGGAATTAGGAACACTCTGGGATCTTTCATCAATGTCTCAGAAGTCACCAAATCTTCTAGGTACATCTCTTAGGATAGAATTTTTGTATACATGAATGTAGTAGGATCCATGTTGGAGTCAATCATAGTTTCCTACCAAGACAATGATTTCACTCAAACCATGGACTACGACCATATCCATTTTAGATACCAAAAGTGCCACATTTACAGACACCTTTTGAGGAAATACCCCCAAAATGAAACAAACAGATCAAGCAAATCAAAAGAAGAAACTGGCTAGGAGAGTTTCTAAAAAATAAAAATAAAAAGAAAGGAAGGTAGAAGGGAAACTAAACAACCAAGTATGAATCTAGAATAGAACATTGCTAACAGATTCCAATATTTATAGTGGGGTATTAGTGAACCAATAGAGTATGATAAATCAAAGGATCAGAAGGAAGACACTAAGAATATGGATGCAACACAGGAGGAAATATTGAAAACAAGAAAGACCTCAGATCCGAGGAAAGAGTAGTTGGTAGAAGGGGAAGAAAAAATGAAAGATACCCAGGACCTATAGACAAAGAAGAAAAAACACAAGACATGGATCCATAGGAATTCAAGGTGGATATGACAACTCCAAGAGAAACACATGGAAAAAAAATAATAAATAACATGCCTATTCACCAACTATGTAAGCTACAAATGGATCTATTAAAAAGAACAATGGTGGGAGCCACCCAGGGGTCCCCATCATCCACCACTGGAAACCTAGGCATCAAAACCAACCCCCTCAAACTTTTGAGAAAGATTCTGGAAGAGGAAAGGAAAATAGCCAAAAATCCTCACAAATAGAAAATAGAGGAAATATGGGCCCTACTGGTAGATTCAGGCCAAGTTGTTTTCCTTCTGATCCATATTATTTTCAGAATGAAATGAAAGAAAATATATTACAATTATATACACATAAAAATTTCAAGAAAGAGATAAATACAACAATACATGATTTCTATTAATGAAAGAAATGTACATAGACTATAAAAATATAAAGTGCAAGACTTGTTAGAATAATGGCAACTTTATCTCTGAGAAGAGATGTGACAACTACGCTCATTCACAAGAAGATGATTACAATGAGGCTCTGAAGGCCTTTTTATGATAAACATCAATTCCAAAACCCTAGACATCGAAAAACCTAACCCTAAGAGATGAAGTGCCAAAATTCATGTGGGCCCTGTTGGGGTAAGTTAGTACATTAAATTCCTGAGTTCGTACCTTTTGCATATGATGTTTGTTTTAGGCATGTGATAGCCTGTTGGAAATGTATTTTCGAGAAATACACATTATTTCATCAAACTCTAACTTTGTCTATAGTTTGACTATGGAAAGCCAGGAAAACATTGTTTAGATCCTAAAAACGGTCGTGGAAGTACATAAATATGTACTGAGATGAAAACTTCCAAAATAAGGCACTTGGAATAGGTTGGTGGCCACCAATATCCACCTAGATGTTGTGTATGGATTCAAGACAACCCTATAAGTGCAGAACCCACAATTACAAATAAATTCCCCCATTACAGAGAAACATGATGAACTGAAAGCTATCAAGATGAGCTAGTTAGAATTTGGAATAGGTGGGTGGCCACCAATATACACCTGTATAAATTCTCCCCCCTTAGGAAGAAATGGTATCCATTTTGTTGATTTCACGGGGAAGAGGGAAAATCGTTTTCTGAATCTGAATCTTGGTGAGATACATGCCTTATTGGAGAAGTTGTGTTTCTTGGTCCGTGGAAGGATATCATGAACCTGTTTCTTGAGGGGTTGAATCTGTTCAAGCAACGTATTGTCTCTGGGCTTGATGGGGAATTGTGTAGGCATCATTGTAGGTGAAGAAAAAATATCTTCTTTCTCTTCTGCAATTTGATTTTTCTGGATAGAAGGTGTTGAGTCTGTAGTGGTTGTAGTGGCCCTATATACATCCTTTGAATAGTCTGTGAAGAGTGTGAATTTTGCAGTATGAGATATTACCTTGTGCCACTGTTTTGGTGGAACAATATTCGAAACTACCTTTGGTATCCTGTAGAGATGCCCCCCTAGAGTAATAATGAAACAATGGGGTCGAGACTCATAAAAAACATGATGTTTCCACATATATGGTTGGCCCAAAACAACATCACAAACATCTAGAGGGGAAACATCACACACTACCTCATCCTTTAAGGGATGGATTCCATAGGACAGGTAACAATGCTCGCTGACATAGAGATCTCATCCCTAGTGAAGCCACCCAATGTTGTATGGCTACGGGTGTGGTGTTGTCAACAACCCCAACTACTTGATGACCTCAACTGAGATGAGTTTCTTAAGGATAACACTATCAACAATGAAATGCAATGGGGTCCACTTCACCCACATCTGTGATTAGAAGAGGTGCTCCCCCTCTTCAGGATCTACTATTTCTTTTGGTTGAATTGTTTCGGTCGCGATAGTAGTAGTAGGGTCTAAGTCAATGATATTTCTATTTTCATTGTTTTCTGATCAGATTTTGAATCAGGTTTTGACTCCATGTATTTGACCTCGACCACCAATGACTCTTTCGAGTGACATTCATTGTTGTTGTTCCAGGGGATTTTGTGGAAGTCACACCATTTTCTAGTGTAATTCTTTGTCTTTCCTTTACCCTTATTTTCTTGTGTGTTGGACTAGTTTTTAGAAGGTTGTTGGTTAAGGCCCTCTTTACCATGCTTTGGTTGTTGCATATTTGCAGAACCGAACTCCCGTTTTCTCTAGTGCCTAAATTTCTGCTCAATTTTGACATCATATCGATAGGAAGCTCCCAATGATGAGATGTTTAGGAAATCCATTTCGGTTTGGATGTACCTATGTAGAGCCCCATCATATTTCATAACTAGATGTCGCTCGGAGTCTTTGATACCCATCCTGGTGTGCAAGGTATGGAAATTATTTGTGAACTATGACACTAATTGGCTCTTTTGTTGCCACAGTGTGGTCCATATCATGTACACCTTATCAACATGGTAGTATTGTTCCTTGACTGCATCCACAAAAGAATCCCTAGTGGGTTCGGCCCCATATATTCCATATTTCTCTGTGGAACTTTTCTCCCAGTAAGTTTCCCATCAATGTTTGACATGGGGGAGATCCTTGAGGAGTGCGAAGGTGATATTTTCCTTGTTAGAAAAATTGTGAACAAAGAAACAAACTTCTAGCAGATTCAACCATTTTTCTAAGGCATCTGCATCTATCTGACCTTAAAATATGGGAATATCAAAATTAACTTGTACCTTGAAGGGAGAGGTTCCTCCAAGGTGGTCACTTGATGAAGAGACACATATTTCTATCCCCAGACATTGAAGGATGTGGGAAAAATTCTCCATCATTATGTCCCTTTGTCGCGTGAGAGATTGCTCAAGAAACAGGATAATATAATCGTCTTCTCCACTGCTTTTATTTTCTTCCACCATAGAGAGTTTCTTGGGTGTGCGAGAGTGATTTTCCTTAAGAGAGACAAGCTCTATATCCAACTTGCTCTACTCAGACCTTGTCAGGGACGTTCACTGAAAATTGATCAAGAGCAGCCTGCTCCAATACCACTGATCTGGATTATTTTTGAAACGAAATGAAAGAAGAGATATTACAATGAAATACACATAAAAATTTCCAGAAATAGATAAATACAACAATACATGATTTCTATTAATGAAAGAAATGTACAGAGACTATAAAAACACATATTGCAATACTTGCTAGAATGGTGGCAACTTTATCTCTGAAAATAGATGTGACAGCTACGCTCATTCACAAGAAGATGATTACAAATAGGCTTTGAATGAATTTCTATGATAAAAATGAATTCCAAAACCCTAGACATCCAAAAACCTAACCCTAGGATATGAAGTGCCAAAAGTCATGCGGGCCCCATTGGGGTAAGTTAGTACATTAAATTCCTAGGGTCGTAACTTTTGCATACAATCTCCATTTTAGGAATGTGATAGCCCGTTCAAAAGGTATTTTAGAGAACTAAAATTTAGGTTATCAAACTATGAATCTGTCTAGAGTTTGACCATGGAAAGACAAGACAACATTATTTATAGCCCCAAAACAACTATGAAGATGTATTGACATGAACAATTCCAAAATAAGCCAGTTGGAATAGGTGGGCAACCACCAATATCCACCTGGATGTTTTGTAGGGATTCAAGAAAGCCTTGTAAGTGAATAACCCACAATTACAAAGAAATTCCCCCATTACAAAGAAACGTTGTAAACTGAAAATTGTCAAGATCAACCAGTTGGAATTTGGAACATGTGGGTGGCCACCAATATCCACCTGGATCACCTTCCCGATAATTTTTTTCCCTCCCAACAAAAAAGTTAAATATGAATATTGTATCATGGAATGTGAGAGAACTTAATGCACCATCTAAACATTGGATGTTTAGAAACATGACTGGCCAAGAGAAAGTATACTTAGTTATGTTACAAGAAACAAAAGGTGACAAGGGAACAATGAGAATGATACCTTAGAAAGTGTGGAAAGGATGTGAAGTATAAGTTATTTCAATTGAAGGGTCCTTAGGAGGACTAGACATTCTATGGGATCCAAAAACTTTGGATATCAATACTTACTCAACATGTCAATGGATCCTTATGCTAAAATTCAAAGTAATAAGATCAAGTGATCATGGGTATGTCTCAAACCCATATGGACCCCAAGCCCCAAGTTAACAGAGATATTTCCTAGATGAGTTAAACATCTTAGGTAATACTTTGAAAAAACAACCCTTGGTTGTGGGAGGGGACTTCAACATGATTAAATATCTATTAGAAAAAAAGGGTGGTGCTAGAAGACTAGACCTAGATAATGAATCGTTTGGGACATTGATAGAACACCTCAGATTAATACATATTCTTGTGAGGATTGGCTTGTTCACTAGAATATTGTTTTAGAATGCAAACAAATCTTAAATCATAGACATATTATCTTCACTATGCGATAATAAGAAAGAATCGAATTTTCCTCAATTTCCTTGGAATGTTAATTACCCTTCACATATGTATTAATTTTCATGAGAGATCCTTTCGATGCATATGTGTTGATATGAAATGCCATAAAATATAGATTGAATGGTAAGTATATAATTGTGAATTGTTCTTAAGATAACATTTTCACACTGATATGAACCCTTCATCCTATTAATTACAAGTTGAGAATTCATAAATACATATACCTTTTGGGGCCCTTTTTCTACTACTAGTCTAAGGGGAAATTTTAGGACAATAAATTTGGCATATTTGTGTACCTATTCCCAATACAGCCTTGAATTTGATCCAATGGGTATATGGAAGATGAACTATACCCCCATGCACCATATACCTAAGGCTCCCCTTGATAAAATCCATAAAAGTATAGACAAACTATTGATTTATATATATGATCTTCCATAATTATCCTTGAATACTTTTCTATTTTTTGTTGAGGAAATATCTTGATGATATCGATACTATGAATTGAACATTGTAAATGAAGTATGAATATATATTCGAAGAGATAAGATTTCCTTGATGGCCAAATCCCCCATGCCACAATCATTGGTAATTGCTTAAAATTCACCACTAATCCATTTTCATCAAAACATTCGAGGCTCTTTTCTATAGACATACCATTCAACATTTGATTTAGACTTACTAAATTTAACAATTCCTTCCAAACTTGCACATCTAAATCTTCACATAATGCTTATTGATCTCTTAGACTAAGAGTCTTAATAGATTTTCATTCTTAACTTTATATAGTGGAAATATTGTTATATAATACCTAACACATAGTAAAAATACTCTCCTTCCAAAAAATATGATTAAATTTCCAGGTAGCCTATAATATCCACCATACTAATTAGAGTGAATTTGGTCCAAAAATGGGCCTCCTAAGAAAATTGTTAATCCCCTAGAAAAATCCTCATGTAAAGAAATATATATTGAGTTGTTTTATTTCTATTTTTATATTATTATTGCTAGATATACCTTTTAAATGAAATTGTATCCTCAATATCCTATATATACACCAAGAAGACCTAGTTTTGGGATAATCTCATCTTGTACATTTGTCTATTGTAAAATGATATTTCCCCCTTGAAGAGGCTTAAAATTAATTCTTATCTATTTATAAATGTGTGTATTTACTTCTCTCTCTCTCTCCCTCTCTCTCTCTCTCTCTATTTTTATGTTATTTCAGTCATTTGGTTCATAACATTTGGGATTAAAGCATACGATCCTAGGGTTTTTCTCCTTCAACAAAGTCATCTTGGAATTTTCACCATAATTTTTTTCAAAGAAGTTTCAAACTATGAAATTTTCAAGATTAGAAGGAGACATATCAAGGTACATGTGGTAAATTTTTTTGATATTGTTTTATTACAATTTATGAGATATATCCTATGGAAGTTAGGGTTTGTGACTAGTTCTTAAATCCATTTCAAATGAATCATCTTGAAATTTCCTCTATAATTATTTATTGGAAAGATATTAGACCATAAAAGTTTCATGGTATCGAGGAGACAAAAAAAAGTAAAGGTGGTAAAAATTTCATGTTTTTTAGTTTTTAAATTTCTGAGATATATGCTATGGAAATTAGTGTTATTTGACTAGTCCTAAAACTAGTCTCAAACATATGTTCTTGGTAGAAGTGACATATATAAATCTTGGTAAGTCCAAAGTGAGTGCCACTAGTTCCTTTGAAAACGAAATAGACCATATTATTTCAGGTAAATATTTCAAAAATATATATGAAATATTGACCACATAAAATTCCATACAAGTTTTCTCTCTGGAAAGGGCCAAAAATTAAGAAGTTTTGGTAAAGTTACCATAGCTTTCACTTGGCACATAATTCTCATCAGAACTGTAGCGTTGAAGAGAAGAAACATAAAATTACTATAGACAAAAAATTTAGACTTAGGAGGGCCTAAATCACATTGATACATCATGACAAACATCATCCAATAAGTCAATATCCCAATTAGGGTTTTAAAGGTACACAACTTACAATTGCCATAAATTTTGATTGGAAGATTTATTTATTTTTATTCAAATTTTTTTATAAAGAGAGAAAAAAGGAGTATTGTTATTTTTATCTCACATGTAAATTGGTGTTCCAAAAATTACTTCACCAACTAAATCTGCAGAAATATCAACCATGACTTAGGAAGAAAGATAAGAGATTTTTCATCAGTTATCCAAATTGGAGAACCAATTTTATGAATTGAGTAATAAGTCAATAAAAAGTAATGATTTGATGGAAAAGAATATGTATCAAAATAGGGAATATATGGAAAAGAATATGGATGAAAATAGGGTACAAATGGAAAATAATATGGATAAAATGTGGAAGAATTGCAAATATCCATGTCCACCATATTGTTATGTACCCTAGATGAGAAGGGGTTCCATTCTTTAGCATTGTGTTTGTTCCATAGTTGAGAAGAGAACTTAGGAGTGGTATTTTGAGAGAATAAAAGAGGAGTGAAGATTTCATAGAAGAAATGCATGCCATTGTGTCAAAAGGAAACTCCATAGAAAGTGTCTCTTTCTTTGTTCTTGCATTTGAAGAAAAGGGAGTAGAGTGGCATCACACTCTAGTTGTGTTTTCTCTTGTATTAGGTTTCCTAGGTTATGTTTTGTGTTTAGTTATGGATGGTGTGTGAGTATTTATTTATGATCTGTATTTTTCACATTTCATCTATTTCATACATTTTAAGAGGAAAACCAATGATAAAAGAATTTGAGATCTAAAGAAAATTAAGCTTCACAATAAAGATTTCAATATTTTATTAGATCTATTATGACGATCTGTCCAATGGAATATCCATTGAAGTTTGAATATCATATTGGTATCAAAATAGGATTTTCTATAGTATTTGTGGAAGGTTTTAGGGATCCAGGAATTGGTTTAAGAATAAATTTGTATAACCTGTAGAAATTTCGATACAAATTAATGTATATTCCTATGATTCTCCTGATCTAACATGTTCCGATATTGTTAAATACAGAATCGCTTCTACTATTACTTTTGCGGAAGCAATTTAAACCACGATCACAACCATAAGCACAAAGTGAAATATCAATAACACAATAAGTTTTACCGGGAAAGTGTAAAGCTAAAAACCCCAACTATCATATATTATGTATATCATGAATCATGAAACAATCTCATACAAAACTCTAATCCAAGAGCTCTCAGTACAATACAATCGTCTCACATTGTCCTACACAAATTAGGAAATACATGTGCCAATTCCCGTGTCTAGACAGCCTGCCTCCTCTGCACAAACTCTGCAATCTGAATTCTCACAATGAATCGAATGAATTTCAATTGCCTCGTTTGCACATGCTCATAAGCATATTCACTGCATGTGTGAACAAATCACAACTGATAGCCAAACTATCCCTTTCACCTGTTATCTCAACTGGATCTCCATTGGAACTGACATGCATGTAGTTAACCGTGGCGAA
>ML796591.1:33100-43373 GCA_009831015.1 Picea engelmannii
TTAGGTCTTTGACCAGCCTCCCCACGCAGATTGAGCTCAGATTTGATGTCAAATCGACTTGGGAGCCGATCCATTAGTGGTTGGGAGGCCGACCAGCTTCATAAATGCGCCGTTTGGCAGGCGCGCGGGTTTTGTACCCCACATCCGCGCATATGCGCCCAATATACGAAGATGTTGCGCGCGCACGCTCATTTTTAGTGGGTATGCTGTGCTTTTTTAATTTTTTAGCCATTTTTGTATAGTTTTTGGCCCTTTTGCTGTGCTGTGGATTTAATCCTTGTGCCATGAATGCCTGTTTTTCTGTGTTGATGATGCGGAGTTCTTTTCGTCCTGTGCGGATGAAATTTCAGTGATAACACCCCTTCCAGCCAAGAGTCATTGGAGAACCACTTTCTCATCTAGAGCCCTCGGAAAAATCACAAAAGGTTGTTGATATTTGGTTACAACTATTTTCTGACAAATTGGATGATGAGAAGCTCACTTGGAAGCTGTAGAATACAATCAAAGTGGCCTTGAAAGATGAAGGAAATCAAGAAAAATCTATCACTTCTAACCTTCCAGAAAGGAATGCAAGTAGGATACACAAAAGAAACATGATAACTGGAAGAGAATTTAGATTGAATGCTCACATTAAAGATTACGAGATCAAGGATGCTATGTTGGAATTCGGCTCTGATGTCAATATCTTTCCAAAGAAGAATTGGGAGAATATGGGAAAACCCAAGCTAGTATATTCTTGAATAAATTTTTAGATGGTGAATCAATACTCTATTTACCCAATAGGAAGGCTACAAAATGTTGAGGTGGATGTGGCTAGAATCAAAATAGTGGCAGACTTTGAGGTCAATTAAAAAATGGGGGAAAATATATATACCCAACTCTATTAGGTATTGAATGGGCCTACGAGAACTATGCTATAATAGATATTTAGAAAGAAAATATGACCTTTGAATTTGATGGCATGAAAGTGACTTAACTTCTAGAACCATATCAAGGCCCAAGGTATAATGACCCAACAAAGGAGAATAAGAAGAATAATGTTTTGGATCAACTGTACACTATGATTGTAGGTAAATGAGAAGATCACATTAGTTCCACTGTAGATGGATCTGTAAGTTGGAAAAAGATTCAGTCTGTGAATGAAGATTCTAAAGAAGCTTTTAACAATTGGAAACACAAAAGGTATGAAAATTTCTCCCAATGTTGCACAAATTTTAGGTCAGTAAGATGGATTAGATCTGAGATAGTTAATTATCCAATATATGATGGCACCTCAGATATACACAATTTTCTCGTTCATATGGAGTAAAAGGTTGAAATAGAAAAAATATTTTCAACACTTGACATAGATTTGAGGTCATCCCCATGCTCGCATGTGGTGGACCACTCATAAAGGAACTTTGTTTTCTTGGGATGAGTTGAAGCTCATCATTCAATACTTCTTCATTCCTCCATCATAGGTAAACTAGTCTAGTAAGGAGTAGAAGCTAAAAAGTCAGAATTTAACTCTAGAATCATATGACGAGTCATCCGATCCAAGGGAGAATATCAAGTATTGTATTGGGGTATGGGAAGTTGTGAAACTTCCTTCTTAGTTTTACATACAATTTTTTTTCCATTTTTTGGTAATCATTCTAAAATCTTGGTATGTGCATGAGGAAACTAGAAGACAAATTTCTTGATGAAAGGTGCTTAAAGGTCAGTTTTTCCAAGAATTCTCTTTTTCTAGTAAGTCTCCTTAAATCACCCTAGTATTGCAACAAATCAAGTGAATTCTTTTTTTTGATGAATATAAACCCAAATATCCACCCACAATGTGTTATAAGCATGAACATATGATCTGATATAACTTTTATCCTTCTCCTGCAAGAGTACCCATGGCTTGTAGAAAGGTTGATAAGGACCCTGAAGACTCCAAAGGCCTAGAGGAACTTATACACTTAACTTTTAAGGAATATGCAAGAACCTGAGAAGTTAAAGACACGATATTTGACGATGTCAATAGTTCATATCCTAAACCTTTAAAATTGTGAAAAGTGAATATAGGGAGTCAAGAGAATCCTAAAATGGCTTCTATAGGGTACTATTGGCATGAACATACCATGAAAAATATACAAGCTCTATTGCGGGAGTATGAGGATTTATTTCCTAAGATTGTTTCATAACTAAAAGGGATTAATGGATATTTAGGAGAGATGAGGATAGATCTCAAGAATGGTTCTAAGTTGTTCAAACATAGGCCATGCTGCCTAAGTCATAGAGTCAAAGAAAAGGCTAAGAAAGAGATTGACAAAATGATTGCAGTTGGGTTTATTTTTCCTGTGGATGAGGCCGAGTGGATCAGTCCCATTGTGATATAGAGTAAGAAGTGTATCAATGAAATCATATTTTTAATTGAATACAAAAGTTTGAATTATTCTAGCATACATGATTCCTTTTCGATTCCCTTTAGTGATGAAGTACTAGATTTGGTGGCTGGAAAGAAAGTGTACTGCTTTACAGTTGAATTCTCATGTTATCATTATATTAGAATTGTGGAACAAGAAAAAGGGAAGAATACCTTTACAACTGAGTGGGGTTATTTTTCTTATAATTTTATTCCCTTTGGGATGAAGAAATCCCCAAATGTCTTCTATATAATAGTTATTATTGCTTTCCATGAATTTATTCACAAGTTCCTTGAGGTATATATGGATGATTGGACCATGTATAGTCTATTGAAGGAACACATCAACTTAATTCGTTTGTTGTTTGAATAGTGTCGGTAGTTACAAATATCTCTGAACCTGAAAAGTGCATCTTATGTGTACCTTTTGTAAATTTAATAGGACAAATGATTTGTTGAGAAGCAATCCTGGTAGATCCTACAAATTATGTTATTATTCTCAATATACCTCCACCTGCAACTGCTAAACAATTTTGATCCACTTTGTTTCATACTAGATACTATCGCATGTTTATTAGAAGTTACACAAGCATAACTGCCCCACTAGAAAAGTTACTAAAGAAATATAAAGTCTTCAGCTGGAAAATCGAGTGTGATCATCCTTTCAAAACTCTAAAAGAAAAATTGAGTATGCCCTCTATTATGATATACCCAATATGGGAGGTGGAATTCCATGTTAACATCGATGCATCTGTAATTTCTTTAGGTGTGATCCTTGTGAAACCCGGTGAAGGAAATCTGGACCATCCCATCTATTTTGCTGGTAGAAATGTTTCATAAGCCAAGCTTAAATACCTCGCCATTGAAAGAGAAGGTTTGGCCATGGTTTATGCTTTAAAAAAATTTGGACATTGTTTATTAGGAGGCCATTTAAAATTATTTACTGACCATTCAACTCTGAAATATTTGGTAAATAATCTTGTGTTAGAAGGGAGGATTTTAAGGTGGTTGTTGTTGTTTCGAGAGTTTTCCTTTGAGGTCATTGTCAAGCCGGGAGAATTAAATGTTGTTCCCGACCATTTATCAGACCAGGAAAAGGGAAGGTTGGGAAGGAAGCAGGAGAAGCATGAAAGGATTGTATATGACACAATGAAAGGTAGAGTAGATCGGTTAAAGGAAAGGCATCAGGGTGAAAGAAAGGTAAGCAACAGGAAAACAGGGGATAGTTATCCTCCTCATTGGTCAGTTTTGCCTCATCAAGGGCAGGATGTATGGAATTATAATTATAGAAGTAACATAACATAGGAGGATTATATGGTAGGAGGCTAGGAAGGATAGGAATATCATTATTTCATATAGGCATGTCATCATAATGACATATATTATATATATAAATATAAAATCCAGATAGAATAGGAAAATGAAATAAAATGGTACAACGTTCGGGAACTGAGCATAGGGATAGGGTGTGGATAGGGCAGTAACAGGGCCAGCCAGGTCAAGAACAATAGAGAGAGAGTGTATCCTCATTGGTTAGTTCTTCCTAATCAAGGGTTAGAACGGGTTACTACTCAAGGGATTACTAACTATACACCTCATTATTGGATGGAATTATCTCATTATGG
Source organism: Picea engelmannii (assembly GCA_009831015.1). Lineage (NCBI taxonomy): Eukaryota > Viridiplantae > Streptophyta > Pinopsida > Pinales > Pinaceae > Picea > Picea engelmannii. Next base: position 37,112 of record ML796591.1, read on the forward strand.
GATGGAACTACCAGATGCAAGATGATCGGATCAGGATGGAATTATTAGTAAGTGACAGTAGAGTGGGATACTAGGAAGGACTATAGGAGGAGGGAGAAGGTGATCCAAATTATTTTCGGCATGAAATGAGATCGGTGATATAATAAAGAAATGCACAGAGATATTGCAAGAGAGACAAAAATATAACAGAGATATAGCAGAAATAAAACAAGAGTCATAGATATACAGTAATACACGATTTCTATTAACAAAATAAATGTATAGAGACTGTAAAATTCATAGTGAAAGACTCGCTAGAATGGTGGTAGCTGATCTCTGAGAAGAGATGTGATGGCTACTCGCATCTGTGAGAAAATAATTATTAAAATGAGGCTCTAAGGGCCTTTTTAACAAAATTAAAATCCAAAACCCTAACCCCGAAAGATGAAAAGCCAAAAGGTTTGTGGGTCTCGATGGCGGTAGTTGATATGTCAACTTCCCAGGGGCGTAACTTTGGCATACGATCTCTGTTTGGGGCGCACGATAGCACGTTGTAAATATCTATCCGAGAAATACAAATTTTGGGTGAGAAACATCGATCTATGATCATGTTTCTCCCCCTTTTCTCAAAAAACATCGTTTAGGGCCTCAAAATGGGATGACTGTGTGCAGAAGGAATCTTTGTGTTTTTCTACAATCTTGTCAACCTACTTTTGTTGGATAGAAGGTGCTTGTGCCGAAGCTGTGGTGGTTGCAATATCCTTCTGTTCACCTTTTGAACAGATTGTGAAGAAGCTGAATTTTATAGTATGAGATACTACCTTGTGGCATTTTTTAGGTGGGGCAGTAGTTGGAACTACATCTGGTATCTTGTAGACATGACCCCCTAGAGTAACAATGACACTACGGGGTCGAGACTCATATATAGCATGGCGTTTCCACATATATGGCTAGCCCAAGAGAACATCACAAACATCCAGTGGGGCAAGATCACATAATACCTCATCCTTGAAGGGATGGATCCCATATGACAATCGACACTGCTGGCTAACACGAAGATCTCGTCCTTGCTGAAGCCACCTAATGTTGTATGGTTGTGGGTGTGGTGTTGTCAACAGTCCCAACTGTTTGATGACCTCTGAGATGAGGTTTTTCTGGCTTCCACTATCAGCAATAAAATGCAGCGAGGTCCCCTTCACCCACATCTGTGAATGAAAACGGTGCTCCCCCTCTTCAAGATCTATTGGTTCTTCTAGTTGAAATGTTGCGGTTGCAACAATAGCAGTGGGGTCTGCATCAATGATATTTCCTTTACCAGTATTTTCAGAATCAGATTCTGAATCAGGGTTCAGCTCCTTGTCTTTGATCTCAGCCACCAATGACTGTTTTGAGCAACATTCATTGGTGTTGTGACAAGGAATTTTGTGGAAATTGCACCATTTTCCAGTGTCCTTCTTTGTCTTCCTGTGACCCTTCTTTTCCTATGGCTTGGACTGGTTTTTGGGAGACTGTTTGTTAGGTTTATCTTTGTCATACTTTGGTTTCTGTGGATTTGTAGACCTGAACTCCCATTTGTTCTGATGCTTAAACTTCTACTTGATTTTAACAACATATCGATAAGAAACACTAGGTGATGAGATGTCCAGAAAATCCATTTCAGTTTGGATGTGTCTGTGTAGAGCCCCACAGTATTTTAGATCCAAATGTCATTTAGAGTCCTTGATACCTATCTTGGTGCACAAGGTATGGAAGGTATTGGTGAACTATGGAACTTCTTGGCCCCTCTCTTGTCGCAGTGTGGTCCATCTCATGTACTGGTCCTCATTGTTTCCAATAGGGTAATATTGTTCCTTTATCGCATCCACAAAAAAATACCAAGTGGGATCGACCCCATATATTCCAAACTCCTTTGTGGAACTCTGCTCCCAGTAAGTTTCCCTCCAATGTTTGACATGGGGGAGAGCCTTAAGGATTGCGAAGGTGATATTTTCCTTGTCATAAAAATTATTAACAGAGAAATAACCTTCTATCAGATTTAACCATTTATCTAGGGCATTTGCATCTATTTGACCTTCAAATACGGGAATATCAAAATTAACATGTACCTTGAAAGGCAAGGTGCCTCCAAAGTGGCTGCTTGATGAAGATGTGCCTAATGCTATCGACGAGCATTTAAGGATGTGGGAAAAATTCTCCATCATTTCATCCCTCTGTCGCGTGAGAGCTTGCTCAAGCAACAGACTAATAGGCTCATCTGCTCCATCATTTTTATTTTCTTCCACCATTGAGGGTTTCTTAGGTGTGTGAGAGATATTGTCCTTAAGAGAGACAAGCTCGAGACCCAAATTTCCATACTCAAACCTCATCGGGAACATGCATTGAAAACAATCAAGAGCAGCCTGCTCTGATACCACTGATCCAGATTATTTTCGGCATGAAATGAGATCGAAGATATAATAAATAAATGCACAGAGATATTGCAAGAGAGACAACAATATAATAGAGATATAGCGGAAATAAAACAAGAGTCATAGATATACATTAATACACAATTTATATTAACGAAATAAATGTACAGAGACTATAAAATACAGAGTGAAAGACTCGCTAGAATGGTGGTAACTTATCTTTGAAAAGAGATGCGATGGCTACTCGCATCTGTGAGAAGATCATTATTACAATGAGGCTCTAAGGGCCTTTTTAATAAAAGTAAAATCCAAAACCCTAACCCCGGAAGATGAAAATCCAAAAGGTTTGTGGGCCCCGATGGAGGTAGTTGATACATCAACTTCCCAGGGGTGTAACTTTGGCATACGATCTCCGTCTGGGGCACACGATAACTCGTTGGAAATATCTATCCGAGAACTACAAATTTTGGGTGAGAAACATTGATCTACGATCCATGGTGAGAAACATTGATCTACAATCCATGGTGAGAAACATCGATCTACGATCCATGTTGCTCCCTATTTTCTCAGAAAACATCATTTAGGGCCTCAAAATGGCTCCGGAAGTTAAAAACTGCTAAAAATAATAAATTACCAAAATTGCCAAAAAAACGTTTTGGGCCAGTTGGAGAAGGTGGGTGGCCACCAATATCCACCTGGATTAGAAGGAGACTAGAAAGGACTATAAGGAGGAGGATAGGAAGACGAATATTCCTCGCTTATAGGTAGGCACCTCATAATATGAGCATATATGAGCATATGAATAAGGATGAAATATGAATAAGGAAGGACATTGTTCATGCATAGGAATACCTACTTACATTACATAAATATTAGTTATTCATAACTTCCCTACCTAAGTAACTTATTGATGACTTCCCTAGTTAGATGATATGGATCACTTACCCTATTACAACAACTTGAGAAGTCGTACCATCCAGACAATTGAGTTAGGATTTGGAAGGAATCCTACCATCCCATCATTTAGTGAGTTAGGATTTGGAAGGAAGTATACAAATGATTTAATTTAGTGTACAATAAGCTCCAAAAATCATAAATTCAAATTCATACCATCTAGGCCTTTCAAATTCACTTTATATATATAAGATGCCTAATTATACCACTTGAGACAGATTATCTTGATGATTCAGAGGTTTGTCTCAGTGTGCTTGGACCTGATTCCCTAACGAGGGGGTGTTGGGGGTATTTCCCTCCAAAAAATATTGCTAGGGAGGTCCAAGGGGGGTGGTGAAAATTTTTGTATCCTCCACTTGGTAAGGAATTCGGGGGAAGTGCCCCCGAAATGAAATTTTTGGAAAAATTGCCTTGTAAAATATTGTAATTATGTATTCAATATGGACCATTCATTATAAGTGTTGTAGATGAATCCCCCTGTGGAAAAGTGGATTCCCTCCTGGTCTCTAAAATCCTAAGGCCAAGACAGAAAGTGCTTAACATGGACACTAACTTTCTTTTAGATCTAATCAAGCTAATGCATGAAAAAGAAGGAGAAAGATGTGTACCTTATAAATGACGTTTGTCCTTGCAAAGTCCAGGCTGATCTTTGATCTTGAGCTCCTTGATAGATCCTGTAAGGAAAACAAAGATACAATGGACTTCCTACTCTACTGAGATTGGCTCAATCATAGATCCATCTACTGCAGACAAACTCATATTTGAAAGAAAGAAACATGACAAGCATTGATTATTAATGAGAACAAGTAAACATACTTACAATCCTTTGGATGAAGGTGCATCAACTTCCTCCAGTTCTCCTTGTCCAACCCCTTTGCTCAATCATTCTCCACTGATTTCTTTGATGACATCTTACTCATGGGATCATAAGTTTGATGTAATTCTCAATTGTCATTCTGTCTTTCACCATGAGAAGGCCTCCTTATATAACCTTGGGGAGGTCCAACCACTTGAGAGATATTTGGGATGAGTTGAGGATTCCTCTCCTTTAGTTGAGGATCTCCCCTAAGATCACGCCTTGACCATATATTTGAATCCAACTACCTTCAAGATTTGAGGGATTCTTCCCTAAATTGCCTCAACAAACCCAGAAGTTTCTGAAAAGAGGGTAGCGCTCCCCCAAAAGGGTGCACAGAGTGCCCCAACACTCCATAGAGAGGCTCAGGGTGCACCAACACTCCCTAAGCGTAGGTAGGGGAGCGCTCCTCTCCAAAAATCATTTTTTTTGTGGTTTTCTCAAAGAAAAAGGTCTTGTACTTCTTGCCAAGTGATTTTTCTTCTTCCAAACTATCCTTTGAGGTGTCTTATGATTTTTCTTCTTCCAAACTATCCTTTGAGGTGTCTTCATGATGTCATTATGGGCACGACATAGGCAAGGATACATCATACTATTTTTGACACTTGCAACACTTATAGTCAAGATGTGACACTTGCTGACAAGATGCGACACTTACAACACTCGTAGTGACGAAACTTGCGACACTATTGAAGTGAGTAATTTTGAGGTGTAACAATAGGGTCTCATATATGACGGTTGAAGCTATTGTATGGTTTTTTTCCCCTAGAAGCAAACCCTCTCTTATGAGTGAATTATATTGCAGTTGTGGATTATTACGAATATTGTATTATGAGAGAGGAGACCCTGAGAGAAAGAGGAAAAAGTTATAGTGAGCTTAATGTAGGTTGTATCCCTCCATGTTGCTGGATAATAAAAAGGAGGAAGGACATGGAAATTTCTCTGGTGGAAGTATCCCACACTAGGTGAACCATGTATATTTGTGTATCTATTGTATTGTGTATCTTCTATGTTTTATTTCCGCATTTGTTTTACTTTATTGCTCCATGATATTTTTTTTCTAACAACTAGTATCAGAGCGAAAGGTAATTTGCAGGAAAAGAGGGTTCCTGGTTCGAGTGGGAGAAATGGTAGAAGATGGAAAGTTTGGGGTCAAGAAATTTAATGAGCAAAACTACTAGTTATGGAAGATGCATATGGAATATTATTTATATCAGAAGGATATATTCCTACGATTGGAAGGAATAGAAATGAAGTTGACAGCCATGAAGGATGACGAAGGGGAGGTTCTTGACAGAAAGGCACTAGGAACGATATGGCTGAGCCTATAAGCATCTGTGGCTTTCAATATTTCGAAAGAAAATACAACGAAGGAGTTGATGGACACATTGGCTAAATTGTATGAAAAACCCTCGACATCCAACAAGGTATTTATAAGGAGTTGAACGATTATTTAATATGAATATGTCATAAGGTGGGTGTGTTGCAAATCATTTAAATGAATTTAATACAATTACTAATCAGCTAAGTTCTATAAAAGTGGACTTTGATGATGAGGTCAGGGCTCTTCTAATATTTTTCTCATTGCTAGAAATCTGGAATAGCTTGGTCATGGTTGTAAGTAACTTTGTCTCTGGTTCAAACACTTTAAAATTTGATTATGTTGTTGGTGTTATCCTTAGTGGGGAAATGTGATGGAAAATCACATATGAGACATCAGGTAATGCATTGACTGTGGAGAATAGGGGAAGACAAAAAGATAGAGGAAAGGGCTCAAGGAATTGTGGGAAGTATAGGAAGGGCAGATCAAAATCCATATTGGGAAATATAGAGTGTTGGAGTTGTGGGAAGAAAGGACATATGAAGAAAGACTGGAGAGCTGCAAAGAAACAAAGAGATGGACAATAAGAGAAAAATCAAGAAGCAAATGTAACAGGTGATATGTTACAAGATTCTTTGATTCTTTTTGTAGATAATATTTTTGAGTCTTAGGTAGTAGATTAAGGGGCTTCATTTCATCCCACACCCCATAGGAAACATTTTCTAGATTATGTTCAAGGTGATT
>ML796591.1:43469-131858 GCA_009831015.1 Picea engelmannii
TGATATCATAGGCTTGGACATATGAGTGAGAAGGGGATGCAGGTACTTCATAAAATAAATTTGTTTCCAGATCTTAAATAAATTGATTTGGATTTTTGTGAGCATTATGTTTATGGAAAACATAAGAGAGTCATATTTCTCAGAGTTGGAAAAGAAAAGAAGAGTGAAAGGTTAGAGCTTGTGCATACAGATGTATGGGGACCAACTCAAGTATCATCTATTGGTGTATCTCATTATTATGTATCTGTTATTGATGATGCGACTAGAAAAACTTGAGTTTATTTCATTCGACAAAAATCTGATGTTTTTGATACTTTTAAGAAATGGAAAGATTTGGTTGAGAACGATACATGAAAAAGTTTGAAGTGTCTCAGATTAGAAAATGGTGGTGAATATTGCAGCAAGGAGTTTTATTATTACAGGTCATACCATGGGATTCGTAGAGATAAAACAATTTTAGGAACACCACAAGAAAATGGTGTGTCTGAAAGGATGAATAGGAAAATCATGGAGCGTGCAAGGAGTATCAGATTGCATTTTGGGTTTCCCTTATAGTTTTGGACAAATGATTTAGATACGGTTGTTTACTTAATAAACAGAGGAACTTCAAGATATTTGGGTGGTGGAATTCCAGAGGAGGCATGGACAGGTAAAAAGGTAAACTATTCTTTTTTGAATACTTTTGGTTGTGAAGAATTTTTCCATATTGATAAGGAAAATAGAACAAAGCTTGAGGAAAAATCCAAGAAGAGTACCTTTATTGGATACAATGTTAATGATTTTGTTTATCGCTTATGGGATTATGAAAATAAAAAAATCATTAGGAGTAGAGATTTCATACTCAATGAGAAGGTCATGTACAAAGATCAGTTGTAGGGAAAGAAACAAGAAAAAGAAAAACTAGAATACATGGTGCTTCATGAGATCACTGAAAAAGAAATTCCAAATGTACCAAAAGATCAAAATGTACAAAAACAAGAGAAAAAGGTACCTCAAACTCCTGCAAGTGTTGTTAGAATATCTACTAGGTTAAGTAGACCCCTTGAATGATACTCTCCTTCATTGTATTATTTATTGTTGACTGATTTTGGTGAAACAGACAGTTATGAAGAGGAAATTAAGGTAGAAAATAAAAAGAGGTCAGAGAAAGGCATGAAAGAGGAAATGGACTCCTTGGTAAATAACCAGAATTGGGACTTGTTCAGTTTCCTGCAAGAAAAAAAGCATTCCAGAATAAATGGGTTTACAGGTTGAAGGAAGAATATGAAGGAAACAAGCAGTACAAGGCTAGACTTGTTGTAAAGGGGGTTGCACAAACGAAAGGTATATATTTTTATGAAATATTTTCTAATGTGGTTAAAATGACTTCAATAAGGATTATTTTAAGTCTTGTGGCAGTAGAAAATTTACATCTTGAACAGTTAGATGTAAAAACCACTTTTCTCCATGGGGATTTGGAGGAAAATATTGATATTCAACAACGATAGGGGTATGAGGTCAAAGGGAAGGAGAATTTGGTATGCAAGTTGAAGAAGATATTGTATGGCCTAAAGAAATATCCAAGGTAGTGGTATTTGAAGTTTGAAACGTTTATGACAAAAAAAGGTTACAGTAGATGTCATTCTGATCACTGTGTTTATTTTAAAAGGCTAGAAAATGGAAGTTATATTATCTTTCTATTGTATGTATATAAAATTCTTGTTGCATGGTCTAATATGCATAATATAAATGTGTTCAAGAAGAAGTTATCTAATTCATTTTTCATGAAGGATTTGGGTGATGCAAGGAAAATCCTTAGTATGAGAATAACAAGAGACAGGAAAAATCACAAATTGACATTGTCTTAGGGTGAGTTCATAGAGAAGGTGTTGGAGAGGTTTAGAATGCAGAATGAAAAACCAGTTAGTACACCTTTGGCCAACAATTTCAAATTAACTAAATAAATGTTTCCCAAGGCACATGAGGAGATAGAATACATGTCCAAGGTCCCTTATTAATCAATAGTTGGCAACTTGATGTATGTGATGGTTTTCACAAGACCATATATTTCACATGCAGTGGGAGTTGTGAGAAGGTATATGAAAAATCTAGTTAAAGAACATTGGGAGGAAGTAAAGTGGATTCTCAAGTATTTGAGAGGTACTTCTACTCAAGCATTATGTTTTGTAGGTTCAAACATTGTTCTACAGGGACATGTTGATTCAGATATGGCATGCGATAACGATAGTAGGAGGAGAACCAAAGGGTATGTTTTTACTGTAGGTGGAACAACAGTAAGTTGGATTTCAAAACTACAAAAGTTTTTTTCTCTTTCAACAACATAAGAAGAGTATGTTGCTACTACAGAGGATAGTAAAGAGATAATTTTATTATAGAGGTTTATGGAGGAATTGGGAAATAAGCAAGAGAATAAAAGGTTGTACTTTGACAACGAGAGTGCCATTCATATTGCAAAGAACTTAACCTTCCATTCAAATACTAAGCATATACATATTAGGTGCCATTTCATACGATCTGTCTTGGAATATGGACATTTGAAGTTGGGAAAGATACATACTAGCCATAATCCTGTAGACATGTTGACAAAGGGAGTAACTAGGGATAAACTGAGTTCCTTCTTAGTTTAAGTTGTCCTTCAAGCATGAAGGTGAAGATGAGAAATTTTCTAGGTCCAAGGTGGAGTATATTATAGTAGGTACATCAAGAGTGGAGTTGTTGTGATCAATATTCAAGTGGGAGATTGTTCATTGTGGAGTCTAATTATGTTCCTAATTAAGAGGTTTTTTTCAATCATGCTTGGACCCCATTCCCTAACGAGGGGGTGTGGGGGGGATTTATGCCCCACAACTGTCACTAGGAGGGCCATAGGGGGCAACATCAATTTTTGTAGCCCCCCCCTTGGTGGGGGATTTAGGGGCAGTGCCCTTGAAGCAAAATTTTTGGAAAATTTGCCTTGTAAAATATTGTAATTTCGTAGTCAATTTGGACCATTCATTAGAAGGTTGCAGATCTGACGATATAATTTATTTTGTTTTTTTTTCCTAGAAGGAAACCCTCTCTTATGAGGGAATTGTAATGAGACTATGTATTATCATGAATATTGAATTCTGAGAGAGGATATTGTGAGAGAAAGAAGAGGAAGCCACAATGGGTGTGATGTAGGTTGTATCCCTTCATTTTGATGGATAATAAAAAGGAAGGACCTGAAAATTTATCTGGTGTACATAGCCCACACTGGGTGAGCCATGTATATCTATGTCTCTATTGTATTACGTATCTTCTATATTTTATTTCCACATTTTTTTTATTTTATTTCTCTGTGATCCTATTTTTTTAACAATGCAAATGAATACTACTTATATTACCTACATCTTAGTTATTCATAACATCCCTACCTAAGTAACTTATTCATAACTAATCCTAGTTAACCGATCTTGATCAATTACCCTATTACAACAAGTTGAGAAGTCCTACCAGCTGGCCAATTGAGTTAGGATTTGGAAGGAATCATACCATCCCATAATTTAGTGGCTTAGAATTTGGAAGGAAGTATACCAACCATTTAATTAACTATACAATAATCTCCAAAAATAATAAATTCAAATTCATACCATCTAGGCCTTTTGAGTTCGCTTTAATATACCAGATGCGTAATCATACCACCTGAGATAGATACATATATTCTAACATTATTAATACATATTTCCGGAGAAGGTTTTCTTTTAGAATCCATTCTAATTTCAATGAAAATTCGAGAAGTCGCAAGTCAGGAAGTCTTGAGTGGGAAGGAATATGGGAAGTATTAAGTGTTCTAGGAGTTTTATGGGGGGAGTTCCCAATAAAAAAGTAAAGGGCCACCATGTTCAGTTTGGGAGGGATCAAAGAGAAGGGGAATAAGGTTAGTTACGTGAACAAGGTTAGTTACGTATGTTATTAGTTATATATGCCTGATTAGGATTTAGAACCATGAGTACCCCCTCCAAGTGCCAAGCCCATGAGTGTTCCCAAGGGAGAGAGAACCAAGCCAAGAAAATATGTGTTCTCAAGGGAGAAGGAAGGAGAGTCGAGGAACAAGCTAGAAACAAAATTACTAACTTTAGATCTAACTTAATTCTTCTCTCATAAATTCTTTGTTTTTTTATCAAAAATTAAACAACCTTTGCTACTAATGTTGGGTCTTGATGAGGAACTGAAAATACTACATCTTTAACTACTTATGTTTCTCTTATTATCTACAAAACCATCGCAATTCGAATAATAATGGGTATGGTACATGGTCTTTATCACGATCACAAGCATCTAAACCATGAGTATAAGGATATCAATCATGATCATAAGAATTGGACTTGGAACTGAACATGGAACTAGGACCATGGGCTCTACCCTAGTTTTCTATTCTCCCTTAACTCCCATAAGTAGCTACTGGATGACTTTACGATTTTTCCTCTATATACGACACGAGGAAGGATGTTTGCTCAGGTGCCTCTGCTATTGGATCTACTGTAGAATATACTAGATCAACGACCCACCCCAATAAGTATAGATGCTACTACTTATTTAGTGGTACTTACTTCTGCTAAGTTTGGACCTTCTAGAACTGTTACTTCTAGGTATGACTCTTAACTACTCCATTTCCCAAGTATGCCTTGACTCCTGAACTAAAATGCCCATTACCAATTGTACTTGCACCCATATGAGAATTTGATACCTCTGGAAAAGTTGAACTTATTGATTTCTCACACTACAGTTCAATTACCTACTTAATGAACTAAATTATTTAATAAATTATTTGATTGTGAAATTACGTATATAATAATAATCACTGAAATAAATGGAATTTTAAATCAATCCTCCAGATGTGTCAGTCCTGGGTGATTGAAATAAATGGACTTTGATCATGCTAATATATCACTTTATCATCATTAATAATAGGAGGAAACACATACCTTGGTGTGAAATGCTAATAATCATTGGATCCGATTTTTATGAATAAGGTTTGTTGATGGATTGGAATATTTAGAAGATAAATGAGATTGGAGTCTAATGGTCCTTTTTTTTTTTAATTGACTTTGATTCCAGGAACAATACATTGTGTTCATATATCCAAATCTCACAACAATAATGAAACTAAAGTCTCTTGTTGAAGGGAATATTAAGGGAAAGCACATATTGATCATCTCTTAGGAAGGAGGTTGTTATATTTAGTTGAATGCAAATAGAATGAATGCACTTGCCTTTACACAAAGTTTTATGAAAACCAAATTCATATAAGTTTACATTAGCTTACCATGGTTTTCCTATAATTAGTTTCAATTCTGGTCTTGTTTTTCATCTTACTTAATTTTAATTTTAATAAGTTAGTCATTTAGAGTAAGAATTATTCCCAAACTATCTAAGAGCTTATCACACCATTCTGTATTGGTATACATGTTGGGAAATGGCTTATGCAATCATCAACTTGAGATTTTTCTCTTGAAAGAAAAGGTAAATTAGAGAAGTGTCAACCCAACTTGGATGATTAATATTCCTTTGCGACATATTTTGATTCATAAACTAATATTGTCATCAACTCAATAGATGATCAGAAATATATTCTCATTTATTTACTCACATATTTGTTTTATGATCTGGTTGATATTTGGAGTCTTTTTCATTACTATTTTGATGACCTCCATAATTGTTATTTTCCTCTTTGATTTATTAGATTGAATTATTTGGGTCCGTGTGGATAATGATTAATTTTTTATATCAAAGAGAAAATGACACTTTGGTTAGAAATATATTTTATGTTATTAGAAAATTCAATGTTTTTAAAATTGCAGAAGAAGTGCTTATGTCAAGAAATCTTAAGAGAATTTGGTTTATGAAATATTTCATGCCATTGGTTCTTGAAAATCTATTTTGAATGAATTTTCCATTAACTCATTTTGCCAGATTCCCAGAAACATTTTTTGTTGCACTGAATGAATGTAATTGCATGTGACAATTGGATTGGAGAATTGTATTGCAAATCTTTTACACGTGATCATCAATTCTTGTTATCTTCTTTGTCCTTAATTTCAAATATCTACTCTCGTAATTTATTATGTTGGTTTAGATGTTGAATGGTTTCAATTTCTTGACTGGTATTTTCCCTTGGCTTTCTTTTTTGTTTTCACCAAAAAAACTCTCGATGTTGATGTACCCGATTTGTTACTAGTTGTTGGGTTTTCTTCTTATTTTTCAGCCAATTACCTTTCCTTTTTCATGACTAAAATTTTAGCTTTAGATTCCTTTTAGTTTGATTTTATTTTTCATGAATCTATTTTTTATTTCAGTCCTACCTTCTGATTGTACATAGTGCTTCCATCTTTTGATTCAAATTCTAGTATTTCCCTGAGCTGATTTGACTCTTAGTCTTGAGAACTACTCTTTAAAATTTTGGTGAGGGGTTGGTCCAAATTTTTTTACATGCTAAAGAATTTTTTTACAAGTCATAGGATGCATGGGATGCTCTGTCTAAGTGAACATTCATGAAGTTCTCAGTTGTAGGTATGGACTGGTAATTGTGGTGGAACACATGTGTCTGTTGTGCGCATCATGATAATCCATAAGCATAGGAAAGTGTATATCCACTCTCTTATTTGAGCTTCACTAACTTCATATCAATAAAATGGCCAAGACTATGATAGTGTTTGGGGAGACCTATGGGTTAAACTAAAATGCATAAAAAATACTCAACAAATCATATCAAATCTCGTATCACCCCACTTCCTTCACACCTTATGTGCATATGCATATCTATATCTAAAATATGAAAGGGTGAGCATTTTATAAAATAAAAAAGGAAGTTGAAAGAACCATTAATAGTGTGGGAAGTACAAGTAAACTCATCAAGGCTATGGACATCTGTTGGCAGCAGGGCTATGGTTGTATGTTGTTGAGGAAACTTCATCATGGTTATGGATGCTCGTTGGAAACGAAGCAATGCTGAGAAAAAAGAGATGAGGAACACACTTATGTAGATGTTTTCTTATTAATAAATGTGAAAACCCATGGTTGAACGAAAGCTATCCTGAGGTGTGCAACCAGTAAAATAATGTCTCTCATTGTTTTTCTCTTAGAAAAGGTTGTGTTAGTTTACAAGTGCTATAAATATTGGGTTATATCTTCTAAAATTTTGGCATCATTGTGGTACCCATGATTATTGGAAAATTGTCTGAAGTTTGCTGAACTTATCTTTAAAACTCCGATCTGAAGTATGGGCCCTAGAATTCTATTGACATAAATAATTGGTTCTCCGAGTGTGTCACCAATTCTTGTGGCCGCGACAGACCCCCCCTTTACATTTTTCTTTTGCAAGGGAAGGGAAAGGGGTCCCCTACTAAAATTTTAATCCTTTCACGTAATCCTCTATTGCCTAAGCCTGGTGCTCATTCTTTTCGTATTTTGAGGGAGTTGAGGTTTGATCTTGAATGATGATTTCTTTGATAGAGGTTTATTATCTCTTTTGATCTTATGATTTCAAATGTCTTCATGATACTTAGTTTACCTATGATGTCTCATTAAAATTTGTATGAGTGTTCAACACATTGTCTTCCTACCTTATATAGTTTCCCAAATGTTTAATGATTTTATATGGTTGTAAGGTTTGATGATCTAGTACATGTCTTGGATGAGTTTGATGTATTTTGTTGATCACTTTCATGGATGACTTATTCAAGGTTTTCTAGCATGTGGTGCTTAACATATTCATCTTTATACTCTCATATATCGGACGACTCTTAACTTGATTCATCAGGTCACTAATCCTTTCTATGTGCTGGAGATTAGGTGTATGAAGTTGTCATGATTGTTATTTAATATAGATCATGAATGATTTCCTTTGAAAAACCTCTCCTCATTTTATTCACTTTTAGTACTTGTTCATAAATTTTCTTAAAGTCAAGGAAATGCTATGTCTCTCATGTGTTGGTGAATGTCCTCTTAATTACATAAATGATTTTGTCTCTTTCTATGGATGAAGGAATAGGTTAACAAGATATCCTATCTTCAAGGTTTCTATAGCTTTGAGATGCATGTGGGGGAATCCTTTGATATTATTCTCCTTTTATCATTCCATGTCTTTATTTAGATTTCCCTCCACTTTCTTCCATTATTTTCTCTAAATAAACCTCATTGTTGGATTTTACTCATTGAGATTTTTCCAACGCCTATAACCATACATAAATCTGAGTCCCGAATGAAAAGTTATGGCTTCTTGAAGTTTCCTAAGCCTTCACTCACCTTTTCTACCTCAATTCCACGTGGATCCCTCTCTCCTCTACCATCCAACATTGCATTGATATCACAAATTTTGTACCCACGACATTCTTCATCATTGTCGAATTTCCCCATGATGCAATTCCCTTTTGGACTTCTCTTTTGACGATGAAGATGCCCCATGTTGTTTCCTCATCGAGGCTCCATCACTCCTGGCACTCAAACATTCTGATACTATCCTCCAACAATGGCGTCTCCCCAATATATATAAAAAATCTGAGGATTCTAATATGAATGGCCCCGATCTTATTAGAGATGCAAAGCTTATTGACAATTAACCCCTTCCCTCTTTCTTAGCTAACACTATTAACATGTGGCATCTAAGTTGGCACTCTACACACATGGCCCTACCCATGACCAACCACTTGGAATGAAACTTGTAATATCTAACTTGACATTAAACATGATCCAAACATCCACATATCCCACATGACAGATAGACCCATCCCTGACCTAACACATGGACTGACATGGTGATACATGTCATCACCAGATACCATGGATTACCCCATTAAGTGTTGACATGTATCCTATTCATCATTGGGGTATCCATCTCTCTCCACTCTTGTTGCCATAGGGGCAGACCCAGGGTTCAACGATTACAACAACGCACCAACAAAACCCTAACTACCGACCCTTTCAGCAACACCTGCGAAGCAAATGAAGTCTCACCCGAGGTAGAGGCAAGGGTGGTTGTAGGACTCTGATGTCTGCAACCTTAGCTAGGACACAGATCTGTGATTGTAATAATTTAACAGAGCACTTAGCAGTTACAGTTCATCAATATTATCCTTTATCTTACAACGCAGATAAACCCTAATAACATAATGATGTAGTATTCACACAGATCTAATATAACCAAGCACTAAGCACATCAACATAGGTTAGATCTAAAAATCATTCACATTATTCAACACTAAGCCATCCTATCAAATTCATGTAACATACATCAAGCACTAATCATTTAATCACATAAACAAGAGAACAACAAAAACGCACAAAGAAAGCACAACACAGGATATACGTGGTTCACCCCCTCCTTGGGGCTATGTCCACCAAATCTTCTTCTCTTGATTGTCTTCTATCAATATTCTACATGAATAGAGCCTTGAGATATTACTCCGCAGAGGACAAGATATCTGCGCACTTCGCTAGACCCTCCTTCCCCGAGTTACAACACAAAGCCTTCCATAGTACCTTATGATCACTGGCACTTAGATATGCAAGTCTTACACAGTATGCACAAAGCAATTACAAATACCACTTGCAGTTAGCACGTAGAATCACATAGATGTCCCATTCTTAAATCACCTAGACATCTATTTATACATTAAAAAATTGGGCCTAAACATGGGTAAACCCATGGACTGACATCCCCATACCCGTTACATAAGCCCAAAACCCAAAAATACCTAAAAAGGGGCGAGATACCGTGATATCCATTTCAACTTGCACTCCGCCTTAGACTGCCTATCGAAGTCCCAAACGTAGGTCAAACATGACCAAGGATCCTCAAAATTTGGTCAAGGGCCAATAGGTCCCCAACACTCACCCGTGACTTGTATCGAGTCACTCTGTTCTAGGTAGCTCTGCTTTGAAATCCTTGAGCTTGGCTCGAGCTGCTTTGACTTATTTCTATGCGACAACCTCTTGTTCGACAAACTCTTGGATTACTGCTTCATTGATAGGTCCCTCTAAGTGTTGTTCAACTACAGTGACGACTTGCTCCAGTTCTGCTCCTCGACCTTCAATCTCTACGAATAGTTGGAAAGCCTCATTTTGTATTGGTTGGAGCCTTTGAGTCACTTCCATGAATTTTCTCTGAATGGTGTGGATCTATTGTTGAGAAGTGCGTTATTCTTGGGATTTCTTCATCCTCTCAATGACTTACAAGGGCTTTAACTGTGCCTGTATTGTTTCTGCTTACTGCTTTGCCTCCTAGAGTTGTGACTCTAGTGCCTTTAATTCATAATCCTCAATGAGTCCCTCATAAGTTTGGGCACTGCGATCACTTAGTTTTTTACATTCCATGGCGAGGGCCTTGATTCTTTCAATTGTGCTTCAAGCAGTTGCTTCCCTTTGATCTTGTACATCCGATGGAGTGTTGGCATTGTTCGTAGCTCTAAGTCTGCTATTATTTGTTGTAGTTGCTGGATAGCTTTTGCAAGATGCACTACTTGATGGTCCACTTGGTCTTCTACTTTTGGCTCTAAGCCCGTCACAGAGAGAAGTGCTCTGTCGACTGTTTCTTTCACTCCAAGTTTTTATGTGAGAAACTGTTCTTTTTCTTGCTTGTCATGTGCCCTCTCTTCTTCAAAATTGGATTGAAGGTCCTCCTTCTCCTTTTGTGAAACCCGATGTTTCTCTACCATTTCTTCCTAGGCTTGTTTCAGGGTTGTTGTGGTCTGGTATTTCTCAGTTTGTGCTCGACGAAGGTGAGCTTCAGTCGCATCAGCTAGTCTGCAGATTTGGGCAGGCTCATCTCCTAACTCTGGTTCTTCTAATGGTGCTGGCGCAGTGGATATTGCACGGTTGGATTGAAGGGCCTATTGTACCCGTCTGAGTTCAACCTCGATTCTATCGTACATTTCCTCCTTCTTGGATTCATGTTTCTGCAAGATGTCATGTGAGGCATATGCTATAGCTGCGATGATGAAGTCAAAGTGATCTACAGTGAGAACAGTCTGCATCTTAGTCAAGGTGGCTCTGGATTTATTTTGGGAAGTGGGATTCATGGGGGAAACATTTCTTTTCTTCAAGGGATCATACTCATCAATAGGATCCCTAGGCAGTGTTACTTCGCCTTGCTTCTATTGATCTTCTCTTCCATTTGTCTCTTCTACTTAATCTTTGAATTATTTAGTACTCTTTCTTCTGTTGGTTCTAGGTGTGTCCTTTTCTTTGTGAGCGACCTTTGAGCTGTCAAGCTCGAGATTAGCCATCTTTGCAGGGTCAGCGGGGATGAGGAGATCTGCAGACCATTCCTTGGTTATCTCTTCCAGGTCCTTCTCTGTGACGTTATAGTATGACTAAAGCTCCTCTTTATGCTCGTCTTCTCACGCAGTGATATAGATGAAGTGTTTATTAGAAAGAAACTTCATGAGAGGTCTGAACCAATACAAGGTGTTTGGCATCATGTGAGGGACAAATTCGATGGCCTTCTTCAGTTGGAGATAGTACATGTGGAAGACCGTGTTAGACTACCACTATTTTCCCATATCGCTCGAGTACTAGAGTGTGGTGAAATTCATAGAGAGCGGCTTGAACGGCTCGATGTCCAAGAAGGTCACACCTTTCGGCATCTCCCAAATGGTAAATGTGATGAGGATCATGAGCTAGATAAAGTGGAACTCATAGCCCTGATCCTGAGCTTCGCGATAGTCTAATTCTAGTTGGTTGACCAAGTACTTCACCCAGTTCATCTAGAGTCCTTATACACATTTCCCAGCAAGGTCAACAACGAATCCTATGACCTTTGTAGGTTTGTTCTTTCTTACGAGCTTTCTTGCGATCAAATGGCAGGCCAGACACACTACGCCATTCTGTATGGAAGCTACCTTGTAGCCTTGCGTCCCCTTTTCTACATCGCCATATGTGTCTTTGATATTTTGTGCCAATGCATAATCTGTAACTTTTCCTAGGTAGAAGTTCTGTCGGTCAGGTCCGTACATGCTCAATCTGGTGATCCTATGGATCAACATCAGATCTACTATGATGCGTTGATCTAGACATAGGTAGTCGCCATGGTAACATGAGAGAAGGATATGAACATATGCGTTAACCTCCTAGTGCCTTCCAAAGTGTGGAATATTCATTACATTCAAGACGTTGGACTGCACGAGGTTCATAGTCCACGACTGGGGGATTATTTTCGAGTTCTTCCCCTTCATCTTGATCAAGTATTTGTAAGAAGTGATCATACTATGGTTCTCACAGTATCCTAAGTTGAAGTTGTCAAAATTCAACGTCGCAATCTTATCCTTTTCCATTCTAACTGCATGTATCCCCTTTCGGAGGTACGCAGTAACCATGGTGTAATTCCCTTGGGACACTGTCAGGACTCACCGTGTTGGTCAGAGGCGGGATGTAGTCTAGTAATATGGTCAAAATTAACTTCGTGTTGGCTAGGCCATCTTTGTGCTTGGTTCTCTTATCTGTTGTCAGTCAGGATGGTCTATATCTGTGAGCAATCTATAGAGAGGCTTGCAATCCTCTCATCGATTATGCTTGAATACTTGTAGACATTACTATCTTGGCCATGAGATCGATGAGAACTTCTTTGACAGATTTCTCTGCAGTGTTGAGCTCATCCGACATGCACACTTAGATTGGATAACTTCGTTGGATGAATGAGTGTGAAATGCAATGGAACAAGTGTCTATCTCAATAAACACAATGCGGTAGCAATGAGTTGGCTTGGATAGAATTCGCAAAAGTGTTCTCAGTGCAACAGTCGACAAACTAATTAGACACAATGTAACAAATCTCTTCAATGGATAAGAGGTCTTCATCAATGTGGTTCTATCCGTTGCGGCACAGTCCCAACGGTCTGATGGCGAGTCTTCGGGCCATTACTGTTGTTCTAACCATTTAGTTCATCATGATAATGGTTATAATTCTTTCAAGGGCTATATTGCTTTTCCATGTTGCGTTGTTCTGATATCCCGACAAAGGTCCAGTGTTGCAAACCTTCCCTCTGCGAAGTCCCCTTTGGGACCTTCTGTAACATTTCTATCTTTTCTCTCTTACTGAGCTTTCTAGCCTTCTTCCCGGTGATCTTCGTCTCTGTATTCCTCTTTCCATTATGATTCTTGTCTCCTTTTGGCATAGTAACTTTGCGCTGTATAGGGTCGAAGAGTAATACGTCTTCTCTTTCTAGGGTAGGTACTTCAATCTTCTGTGAGTCTTCTTGTGTTCTTTTAACTTCGACATCCAAGTTTCTGGTTCTAAGTAGCTTCGATTTGTTCTCATGTTCTTCAATCAAGTGTGTTATCCTTCTAGTCATGAAATCTTTTAATTCTTGCTTCTTCTTCTCTAAGACTTCCTCTTCTTTTCATCTAGCCTGATCCTTTTCAAGCCAAGGTTTTCCTAGTAATATAACAAATGGGGTGTTGTTCTCAATAAATTTAACAATCTCAAAATGTTCCTCTGTCGAATTTCCATGGGCACTCATAGATATATGGGTGAGTCTTCCACATAGTGTTATCATCTTTCCTCTAAATAATCTTATTCCTCCCAATGAAGGAATCATAGCAGGCTTTCCTAAATTTTCCCAAGTTCTTTCTGTCATGATATTGACCTATGTTTCTTCATCCAGAACACAATCAATGTTGAAGTCTCCTATTCTTGCTTCTATGCATTCTTTTTCTTTCAAGATCTCTAATAAGTTGATATTTCTGTGATCATTTAGGGTTTCTTTCATTTGTAGTAATACATTCTCTGATTTTTTCTGGGGTTCTTCCATGGTCTCAGTTTTGTTACATTCCTCAGGGTTTTCTTGTCTCATATTCATTCTGTCAAGCTTAACAATCATTCTAGGGAATTCTAAAACTTCATGATCCATATATTTACAACAAGGACAACTAGGTCTTCTACCAGGGCATTCCTTAGCAAGATGTCCTGGTCTTATGCAACTGTAACAAAGGGTTAATCTTCTTTTTCTTTCAAAGGATCTCCAACCTTTCTTGTACTGCGCACTAGGATAGTATCTAACCTACAAAAAATTCTTTCTAGGATCCTGCATCCATTTGTTAGTCCAAACATTCTTTCTATGCATAGGAATAACATATATTTCACTATTTTTGTCAGATCTACTCATATCAAACCTTATTTCATCTAGTTGTGCCCTACTTTTCAAGCTAGGACAAAGTTTATCAAACATACCAAGATCCATACTTTTGAAACAAAAATTTCCACTTATGTTACTTTTTCAATCAAAACTTTTCATTGTCCTTACCTTTATCAAAGCACAAAGATTTAAGGTCTTACCTATTTTCTTCAGATATGACTCTTGTTCTTGGCACAAAGCTTCATAGGTCAAGTAGAATACTATGCACTAGGGAAACATATCTACGTATGAAGCTTTCTCTTTTCTTTAGTTCCCAACAATCACAGTTCCAGTCCCAACAATAGAACCATTTGTTGGCATAGGGGAAGACCCAAGGTTCAATGCACCAACAAAACCCTAACAATCAAAACTTTCGGCAACACCTGCGAAGCAAATGATGTCTCACCCAAGGTAGAGGTAGGGGTGGTTTCATGACTCAGATGTTTGAAACCTTAGCTGGGACATAGATCCGTGATTGTAACAGTTTAACAGAGAACTTAGCAGTTAAAGTTCATCAATATTCGCCTTTAGCTTATAGCGCAGATAAACCCTAATAATAGAACGATGTAGTATTCACACAGATCTAATATAACCAAACACCAAACACATCAACATAGGTCAGATATAACATTCATTCACATTATTCAACACTAAGATATCATATCAAATTCATATAACATACATCAAGCACTAAGAATTTAATCACACAAACAAGAGAACAACCAAAATACACAAAGAAACCACAACACATGATATACATGGTTCACCCCCTCCCTGGGGCTATGTCCACCAACTCTTCTTCTTTTTATTGTCTTCTAGTAATCTTCTACATGCACAGAGCCTTGAGATCTTATTCCATAGAGGAGAAGAGATCTATGCACTTCTCTAGATGCTCCTTTCTTTAGTTACAACACAAAGACTTCCACAGTCCCTTATGATCACTAGCACTTAGCTCTACAAGTCTTACACGTTATGAACAAAGCAATTACAATTACCACTTTCACTTAGCACCTAGCATCACATAGATGTCCCCTTCTTACATCGCCTAGACATCTATTTATACATTACAAAATCGGGCCTAAACATAGGTAAACCCATGGTCTGACATCCCCATACCTATTACATAAGCCCAAAACCCAAAAATCCCTAAAAAGGGGCCGAGATCCCACGATCTCCGCTTCGACTTGCGCTCTACCTTCGACTTCATGTCGAAGTCCCAAAACTAGGTAAAACATGACCAAGGATCCTCAAAACTTGTTCAAGGGCCAACAAATCTCCATCACTCAGACAAACCTCCTCTGATGAATGACTAATATCCCATGCTCACCAAATTAATGGTTGTCATTAACTCTGGGACTCCCTCATTGTCGACACTCCTATCTGATCCTTCTCTCGATCACTCTAACATCTCATTTCTCGGAAGAACAACTAAGATATAGCCTTGTCAAAATATAATGGTATGGGTCATAGGGGAATATGTAAAAGGATTTGAATCCATTTTTGGTATCACTCTCATCCATCAACCACTCAGACAGTGACACCTGTACCCCTCAGGGACATGCTAGCTATCATGCTAGCATCTTCCCTTTCTTCGCTTGCACAAAACCTAAGATGATCTATGGGTGAGATCGTTCTCGCCTATATCCCATAAATGGTTATCATTCTTGTTTTGATTCCCCATCATCATCGACACTCCAGGATTAAACTCGCTCCCTTACCAACCCTCCATCGACGATGACAACATTCTCGTCGTCGTCTTTCCTCTTCCCAAGCATTTGGATGTTTTATCTTTCTCCTTCGATGATGACACCCTCCTCCATTTAAAAAATAGATACATTTACCCACCATATCAACAACTATGTTTTTTCCCCTCCGCACACATAGAAAACACCCCAAACTTCATATCAATGGTCCATATTTTCCCCATGGGCATAATCAACGACTGTTGAGCACTAGTTTTAAAATGACCATATCCAGAGAAATAAGTTTCAGAATGAGGCTTGTGATACCTTGTTGGAAAGGTATCAAATAGAGGCACACATTCGTATACGTATACAAGATAGACATGTGACATAATACAACATGAAATGCAAAAAACGGACACCCACAGATTTGGGAGGAAAATAAACTATGTAGTCTTCAAACAGTCATATCTGGAGATACGAGCAACAAAATCAAGCATAGGATGGCTCGATGGAAATACAAAAGAGTGAATAATAGGTTGGGATATGATTTTTTGTAGATTGAATGAAAAAATGGCCCGAAAATGAAAAACACAAGAGGAACCTGAATTAAGATGAAAATTAGGTATGCTAACTTCAAATCGTCATATCTTGAGCTGCACTCAACGAAACCGAGCCAGAAATAGCTAAATAAAAATCTATAACAAAGGAGAAGAAGAAAAAATGATTTCATTTAACAGACCAAAGACATAAATGCTCAGAAAATTCCAATGAACTGAAGATAATGCCAATGAGCAGAGTCAATGATTATTTTTCAACAAATGTCATTTGTAAACTACCAAAAGACAAAAGTAACCACCCATGGGTCTCTTCATATTCCATTTCTAACTCCCACGTGTGATATTTTCGAAATGTAAAAATAAATTGGGGGAAAATGAAATGGATAACCATGGGAACTAAAAAGTCACTATGTTGTCTTATAAAAGGAACTAAGAGTAGAAAAAAAATAAAGGACTTTTTCCCTTTGTAACAATAGATGGTACTATTATCTCTGAGTGATAAAGAGCAGGATGCATTGTAGAAATATGTGGCTTTGGTGAATGTAATAGAGACTATTCTTTATGGATTTATCTTTTTCTTGAGTAGATAGGATTCTGTTGTATGAATTATTTCTTCACTCTGTTTTGCTTACTCATGATGTCACATATTTATTCATGCGTACATAAATAATGTTATAGATGTATTGTGAAACTATTTTTTTATCCAACTGTGGCATTTTTGTTTTCATTTATAATTGGAATATATGATGTATTCATGGTTCTGATGGTGTTATCTTTAATTGTACTCATTCTTCTAGTTTTTCTCCTGGGATAGGTTATAATTAGTTAGAGTTAGATTAGTTTATTTTTAGTTAATTTATACTTATAATTAGCTATAACTCGTTGGGGGGTACTTCGCTATATTTCCCCATTTTATTTATTTTAATTCTAAGGTGAAGCAAGGCCCATAAACTCATGAAAATGATAACTTAAATGAGAGTAGGTCTGATTGAGACCTGCCATCAGGCATTTTCCCTGATCTAATTAAACGGGTTATTTTGACCCGTTAACACACTAGTGAAATATTTACTTATTTGAGCATCATGTCCCCTCCCATTTGTATTGATATTTGTGTCCTTTATTACCTAGGTATCCAACTAGATTTTTCTATATTTAGGTTCATGTATGTTATTAATGATCAATTATTTGTGTGAATTTCCCCTAAAAGACACTTTAATGCTTCTTATGCATCACCTCCTTAGTAATTTCTATAAGTTTGTCATCGCACATCATCTGACTCATTGTGCCTTATTTGGTTATTTTCTTATTCATCCATGGAGCGTAGTCCATATTCTATGAACTCGCACCCACGCTCTAGTTCCTCTATCATGTTTTTATACCAACACAAGTTTTTGACCATGGGTCGATATGGAACTACTTAGGGTGTTGTTCCAAATCTTTTTTTTCCTACCAAATTCGTTGACCCATGAGTTGTGGTCATAGGAGACCTATAGGGGAAAGTCGAGCAAACTCGGCTAATCAATATAGATTTCATAAATATGGATTTATTCCCTCAAATGAATGTCAACGTCTATATGGACTATATTTCATTTCCTTTGGGAGAGGTTGGATCAAAATGGAAGACTCCATATGTGTCATTGTGAGACTTCACAATTATGAACTTGCGATATTTTCCAGTGTTCAACACTACGAGAGAAGCTAGGAACTACACCAAGTTCCTCATCAGTCACATCCACAACAACTCCTAGTGGTTAGACAGAGAGTACTTGATTCAAGTGCATGATATACACCAGATTTTAGGTCTCATCATTCATGATGGATGGTGATGATGTTAATAAGGGGTTCCAAGGGTCAAGGAAATGTGTCAAGAAGAAGGTATATCATAGTTTCGATGACAGGTTCAACACAATATGAGGAAATTTAGGAGCCTTGATTGAACCCATTATGCCTTAAACATTCCATTTTGCATGTTACCTGATAGCATAAAAAGTCATTAGGACCTACACACGAGGGAAATGCACATTGGATGACCTTTCAATTGTATATGTATGTTCACAAGGAGTATTCATGAAATGGTGCCAGTACATAAGGATATAAATGTTGTAGTCTTGTGTGGATGCACATGAGAAGGCCAGATATTTTATATATGGCTACATGTTAGTCACATTTTCTATGTGGCAGTGGTGGCCACCAATGGGGAGAGACTTAGCAGTAACTTCAGAAAGTTGAGTGGCAATGAGGTTCGAGCCATGACACGTTCGTACTGATACCAAAAATTCTTCCTTAAATAATGGTTCTTTCATGATACCACTCATCGCATGAGAATCCCCAAGGACTAATTCAATCGCCATAACAAAAATATCTGGTTTGTTATGAATATATACAACACCTTTGTGCCGCCTCTCGGTACAATGAAAAAACAATTTCAGACTCCTACACTGCTCTACTACCTTGATGATAAATCTCTCAACAAAGAGTTATTCTCATGGCCAAGAGTCCAGAAAGAGTTGAAGCGATATGATGTCTCTTATCATCTCCCTTCCATGTCATGTCAAAAGGCCCCAACACCAGTATATATTCTAGGCTCCAACACAATAGCCTAAACAATATAGTGCACACCCTCAAACACCAAGGAAGAAGAGGAATAAGGAGAAGAGGAGACATTTCCCAGGTCAGTTTAACTCCCATTCCCATAAATTCCAGATGATGAAAGAATATTCGGTAAGTAGTTCCTCAAATCCATTGTCACCGTGGTTCCTCATAAGAAACCATGCATCGACTCTCCGTTGAAATCCACAACTAACATCATTATCACATATGTCAATTTGATTTCTTCTCTTCCACCTCAAAATCATACCACCACCCCCATCTAACCCACAATCCCCATTATCACTATTCTAGATGACCCCATAGCTCAGACAAATCCCACTCCCATCATTGGGGATGTCACTAAATAACCTCCTAGCTCGACCTTGGATTCCCCATCCACCACTACATCGTCCCCTTCGCACACCGATATCGACACCACTAGAACATATTTTACTGACCCCTTCTCTATGACCGCATGAACCACAATCCCCATTCCATCCCCCTTCCCCAAAATTTTTTAGGTTATTATCCCACTTAACACCCTGCTAGTGACTATACCTACTCTAGAGGATGAGAAATCCATAGAATAGACAGAGAAATTGAGTCAAGATCCTCCAAATGACCTTATGGATACCCAAGATGACATTCATTTTTCACACAGTATGAGCAAGATTAAGGAATATATTGCACCACCACTACATGATCCACAACAGTGTCACGCAATACTGCAATTGTTCCTAGAGCACACAAACACGGTTGGGATTCTTCCTTAAGAGGTCCAACATAGGTTTGCACATAGCTTCCAAGATACTTGTGCTAGTCCCGATGACATTGGCACCCCTAGTATGTATGAATGATCTATTGCTAGTGGCCAACCTCTTACCTCAAGGTTTCCCATGGATCCTTATTTTTTTAGTGGAGAGCTCATGTCCTGGTCCACACCATAGATTTTTCATCTTATTCGTTCCTCCACTAATCAAATTGAGCAGTGGATAACTTCCATTGAGTAGAAAAATGATGAACTCACACAAGAACTGCACCAATTGCACCAAGACATAGTTGTGACATTTGTAGCCAAGGATCATGAGAATGGATTCTAAATACATAATTAGTATATTGTTACAACCATTTATGCCAATTTTATCTAGGTGTGTCTCACACTTAGGAAGGTGTCTCATGATCTCCCTTAGTATATTACCCTGGTTGCACCAGTGCACTTGTTAGGTATCTAGAGAGGTAGTGGGGGGCATAACATTCTAGTAAGTCCTCTTACTTTATTATATCTAACTACCACAGTGGGCCTTATTTAATACTATATTGAACCTAGTCCACCTTACATTGAATGGACTTCACTATTATCACTATGGGCCCTCTAGTCCCCCCACTACCTCTCTAGCTACCTAACAACATTGGGTTAAGATTATGGTTGAGGCATGGTCGCAATTAGAAAGTAAAATGGATAAACTACATCATCATATAGAATCCATTCGGCTCAAGGAGAAAGAGTAACCTAAAGCCATGCTTGAGAACATCATCCAGGTTGTTGTTGAAGGTGACACAATCCAATATTCTCTTCATCGTTGGGATGGTGAGTGTAGTAAGTTGTTCACCATGGTTCAATATTGGGTCAGCATATTAGAAAAAAGAAACAATCCAGTAGAGGACCTTCGGATTCAAATACAACAAATAAACAGGGAGGCGCAGGCGATCACTGACCCCATTTTGCAGTAGGAGAAGGTCACAAAGATCTCAGAGGTCGATGAATGATGTGATGGTTTGTACGAGGCTACTCAAGATTCCAAGAAACAACTCAAGTACTTCAATCCTATAGTTCATGATACATATGTCAAGATGCAACATTTGTATTTTGTTGTCAAAACTGAGTGGCATATGCTACTAGCCACTAAGCATGCAGAACCCAATGTTGTAGTCCTGCAGGAATTTGTTCTATGAGCTTCCATATTGGTGCATAAGTGGCAGGACTAGGTGGAGCAGTATGATACCTTTTACCAAAAATATGTAAAGGTCATTCCAGAGTTGGGCCATCCATTTTAAGGAATCCCTAGTGAGGAAGTAGAGTGTTGACTCGAGACAAGTCAACTATTGTGGTCAGGGCCTGTTGGGCCCTCCAATTTTCAAAATGATGATTTTTTATGAAAAACACCACGTGTTAGTTGGAAAATTAGTGGAAACCACCAGAAATATTGAGGTCCAGTTGGACAATTAGTGAAAAAGGCTAAGAGCAGTGAGCGCTAGTAGGAAAAATCTAGAAGATATAATACCTAAAGTGGAATAAAGAATCCAAGAAGAGACCAAAGGAAAAATATAAATATGGGAGCTATGTAACGGGAAAGGGTTATTGTTGTTGGTTAGTTGGTCATATTTTTCACTATTATTATTGTTGTTGATTAGGATATATTATCCTTGTACCTAATATTTTTGGGTTATGCTCTGGTTATTTGAGCCTTTTCTTGCTACTATAATGGTCTCTCCTAATAGTCATGTTTCCTTCACATCATAATATTGAGTCTGTAATGGGTTATTTGGAGTCATATCTTTCTACGTAAGATATAGTATTGAATATCTATGATGTATGAATATTTTGGAATGTTGGATATGCTAATATAAATATGTGTTTGGGCCTTAAAATTTCTTGTTGTAATGATCTTCTATGATGTGTAAGAATCTATGTTTTTGCCACATAGTTAATTACTTCTTGTCTGGTCAAGTATTTAATCAATTTTTATGCATATCTTTGAGATTCATTGCATGTCTCTACTTATTTTTAAGGTAAATATGATGTTGCATTCTCTCTGACTCACTTCATCATCCAAATATTGGCTACGCCTTAGGGGATACTTTTTTCTCGTGCGAAAGGATGAATATGCCGACACATCAAGACTATAGTGGTGCCTATTTTTCACAAAATTAGATATCCCTAGTCTCAACCTTGCACCAACACTCATATCCCTTGGTATGGGTAAAAAAGGATGTAGAGATAAAGGTAACAACATAGTGTAAGATTAAATTTCCTATAAGTGTTGATTTTATTGATGAAGTAGAACTCAACGCATTATCCCTTGACATATGTGGAGTGTATTTTTTAATCCCTTACATGTATATGAGGGATGCAATATTCACTCAGAGTGCCAACCAATACCAACTAATCAATGATGGGAATTACTACATCATAAAAATGAATTAAGGTAAATAGAATATCTCACTAGTAAGTGCCAACCAAGACAAGAAGTTGATTAGTCCCAGTAAGAAATATGTTTTACTCTTCTTAAGAGAAAATTAGATTAAGGATGAGTAAATAAGAGTAAAGGAATCCTTGTAGGGGTGTAATAAACAGAAAAAACATTAGTTGTATGAGTTTATATATGCATACAAAGGAGTGTTCCAAGAGCCTAAAAGGATACCACCCAAGAGGGAAGTGCGGAATGAAATATAGCTATTGCCAAAATCCTTGTTGTTGAATATTAGGTTGTATATATAGTCCATTTTGGAAGAAAATGATGTGAGGAACCAGTTGCAGTAGCTATTGGAGGAGGGTTTGATTTGGAAAATCACCTCAACTTGTGGTTCACCTATCATAATTGTACCAAACAAGGATGGGACTTGGTGAATGTGTATCAACTATAGATAATTAAACAAGATTAAACTAAAAAATTAGTACCATCTACCCATGATTGATGTTCGGTTATATTAGTTGCATCACGCAAAATATTTCACCAATTTGGATCTCAAATTAGGATACCACTAGGTATACATAAAGGAAGAGGACACCTAAGAAACTCCATTCAATACAAGGCAAGGTTTGTATGAATGGTCAGTCATTCCATTTGGTTTATGTAATGCACCATCTACATTTATGAGAGTGATGACTGATGTATTTTGTTTTTGTTTTTTAGTTTGTCCATGACCTGCAATACTATCCTGTGGCTGAGAAACTGCGACTCAGGGGCATCTAATCCATCAAAATCACTCGGGGATCGCACTCGGCTTGAACCACACCAAACATTAACATGGCTAGATTTTTTGTCCCCGCCGGTTTTGAACCGATGACTTTAACATCATGGAGTGTCTTAACAACACACTCCATCACCGACTATCCTACACCTCGAGGACCTATTGATGAATGATGTATTACTCCCATATCTAAATTCATTTTTTTAAGTATTTTTGGTGGATATACTAGTTTATAGTTCTATCTAGGAGGATCACATATCACATCTCATGCAGGTGTTAGAGACTCTAAAGAAGCACCAACTACTAGCTAACCTCAAGAAATGTGAGTTTGATCTCTAGTATTTGGGGTATTTTGGGTATGTGATCAGTGGATGGGATATTAATATAGATTCTGCAAAGATGGAGGCCATCATGAAATGTCTAGTTCCTACAAATGTCACTATAGTTAGGATTTGTTTTGGGTAAACACAGTACTTGCGAAATTTTATAGCTCTATTTTCAGCGGTAGTTGCACCACTCCACACCATAACAAAAAATGGTAATATTTTCCAGTGGGGAAAGAAGAAAGAGAAGGTTATCAATGAGTTGA
The DNA here is from genome assembly GCA_009831015.1 of Picea engelmannii. NCBI lineage: Eukaryota > Viridiplantae > Streptophyta > Pinopsida > Pinales > Pinaceae > Picea > Picea engelmannii. The sequence continues at coordinate 66,990 of ML796591.1, forward strand.
AAATAAAAATCAGTCAAGAACCAATTCGCGCATTACCATACTTGCAAAATCCTTTCTAAGTGGAGACATATGCAAGTGGGTATGCCATGAGAGAAGTTTTGATGCATGTATGTTATCATTCTGAAATATTTCCTGGGGTAGATATCAACTACTCTACCTATGAAAATGAACTCTATGCTCTATTTTAGGCTATCAAGAGGTGGAAACATTAGCTGATGGTCAAGGAGACCATCATCCACATAGATAACTATTCGCTACAGTATTTGTAGGCCCAAAATATGCTACAAAAAACTAGCTGACATTAATAGAGGATGAGGTGTTTAAAACAATTCCATCTAGTCATCAAGTATAAGAATAAAAAAACAAATAGGTTTGTATACACGCTTTCAAGGCCACCCACATCCAATATTATAGATTTGGGAACTCTGGTACACATGGATCCTTTTACCCGTGATGCATAGAGAGAATAATATGAAGACTTCAAGGAGGTGTTTTAGTAGCTACAGGGACAATTCATATAGGATAAGGTGACAATAATGTTGAATATAATTTCTAGAATGAGTTACTCTAAAATATCGACAAGCTCTGTGTCCCTAAAGGTGAATGGATGCATCTTATCAGAGATGCTCACACCTCCAAGGTTGCAGGGAATTTTGGTGTTGGTAATATAGCTGTAAACTTATAGATGTACATGTATGGGGCTTGAAATCAAGAATATGTAGCACAATATATTAGAGGATGTATAATTTGTTGTACCAACAATCCCAATAATAGGAAGCAATGTCTATTCCATCCCTTACCTATACCCACTCAACCTTGGGAAATCATTTCCATGAATTTTGTGGGAGGTTCACTAACAACTAGGAAGGGACCTGACTATATATTTGTGGTAGTTGATGTGTTTAGAAAAATGTTCATTCTCACACCTTGTAAAAATACCATCAAAGAACAAGAAGAAAAAAACATTTTCTTTGAACATATATGGGTTCACTTTGGGATACTAAGGATTATAATCTCTGACAAGGATGCCATATTTCTTAGTACATTTTTTATTACATTGTCAGAGAGATGGACACTAAGTTAAACAAATATATAAAACTCCATTAACATACATATGGGACGACATAAGTAGTCAACATGACTTTAGTGAATCTTTTGAGGGGTTACAATTAGAAGCATTTAATGACCTGTGATGAAAATATCATCTACACATATACCTCTTATAATAGTGTAGTCCACCCTTCTACTAGTAAGTCACCTTTTGAAACTTTATTTAGATATTTTCCACCTTCACCTAGTTGCATTACTAAGAGGGGGGGTGAATCAGTAATAGCATAATTATAATCCTTTTTCTCCAAATAATCCAAGTTTTATATCAATGTAGAATTATTATCCAATAATGAGAAATAATAAATGAACAATCACACACATACATAGTACACTGGTGTTTTACATGGAAACCCAAATCGGGAGAAAACCACACAATGCTTTATCTTATATGTCTTGAAGAATTACATTCATTGGAAGCACCAACTTCCTTTGTTTTCTAGCTGCAACTGGAAGGAGGCTCCAACCCCCTATTTTCTCAGGCTACAACCTGAGAGAAGCTCCAACTCCCCAATTCTCTGGCTACAACCAGAAGGAGGCTACAACCCCCTATGTTCTCTGGCTACAACCGGAAGGTGGCTAAAACCACCTGTCCTTGCCTCGTCCAACCACACTGAAGTAGAAGTAGAATGATGGAACCACCGTCACACTATCACTATGAGATATACAGTTGTAAACATGTATGAATAAAACTAAACCATGTATAAACCTGTACCTCAACCTGTAATCAACCTGTACCATAAACAAGTGCATCAACCATGCACCAACCTGTACCAAACAATCTGTAATCAAATTGTACCATAAAAAGTGAAACCAACCATGTACCAAGTATGTACCAATCATGTTTCAAGTATTCATCAACTATGACTCACCAATATGTACCAACATCATCAACTATACACCTCATGTATGTGCCAACTCATCAACTACTTGTCTCAACCATGTACCCAACTTGTACCTCAACCAAAATACCTCATCAATTTCATCATCCAAATATGATTTGTAACTACTTAATATACCTGGTGTATATTATCACATACCTTCAAACCTTCCTTAAATTTAACAACAAGAGACTAACATTTTCATCAAACGTTTCTTTAGTCTCACAAGACTAGTTTTGGATTAGTCAACAACCCTAACTTGAAATAATCATAACTTTGTACGTGTAATGAATAAATATATAAAAATGATACACAATGTTCTTCAATGTGTTTTATGCAATTCCTCGAGGTTTCACTACTTGGAACCTCTCAGAAAAGGAGTTATGGAAAAAATGGCACACCTTGCTGAATTCTGTCTTATTCTAGAGAGCGACCTTGTAGAGCGTGCCCCACACATAATATTTTTTGAATTGATATGAAACTATTACACATAATACTAAATATTTTACTCTAACCAACACATTTTTTCTTACTGAATTTGGATCTGTTATGAACAAGTTATGACGTGTTTACCCAAAACACTTGTTTTTTACTAGTTTCAGGACTAGCCACAAACCCTATTTTCCACGGAGTGTAACTCCAAAAATAAAATGACCCACAAGATGAATTTTTTACCACAGATACTTGGATATCTTTCCTCATTGGAATAGAAATTTCAAGGTCTGAGACATTCTATAAAAACAATTATTGCGAAAATGGTGAGATGACCTGGAAAAAAAACATACCTTAGAAAGCATCATCAAAATAATTTATCCTTCCTTGAATTCTGGCCTTCTTTTCTTCACATTCCTCAAAAATTAGGATTATATATCCTTTGGGTACCTCAGAAACCTATATCTATTAAATATGCTCAAGTGTGTCTTAAATGAGAGATCCTTGCCTCTTATTTATACTCTCCAAGTAGCTTCCTTAAAAACATCTTCTAGGTCACTTTGCCCACTTTCCTTATTTTAGGGTTAACCCACTTCTAATTTATCCATTAAATGTATTATTGAATTAATTTATTTTGTATTCACTTTGAATTATAGTACACTCATCACTTCACTTTATTATTTACCTTTTAAAATCTCTTAAACCATGTTGACTACTTTTTTTGGGAACAAAATAGTGGTTTGGGGTGATCGACTGCTTGATTTCCTCGAGATGATTGAGTAGTGGTGGAGTTACTTCGGACAGGTTGACTTTTACTTCGTGTCTAGACGGCCATAATTTCATCTGGGGGTCCCTGCACCTCAACGACGTTGTTGAAAGGTATTGGGTAATTGGGATCACATAACAACATCATGGTCTCTTCAAGTGGTTCTTGAATTTCTTGATCAATGATGCCCATTTTCGAGCCACTAGGTTGTTCGGTTAGAGAACAATCTTGTAGGAATTGGTTAGCCATTATATTCATATCATGAAAGCATTGGGGGAAATACCTTTTTGAATTCTTTTCTTGATGGTATGTACAGAAGGAGTCATATGCTACATTCACTAAGTCAATGTTCAGGTTGGTTGGAGGAGGTTCTATAGCCTTGAAAGGTGGTTTCCTTTTAAACAAAGGTTTATAAGGCCTTTGAATTTGGTTTCCTTCCCTTCCACTCCTTTTCATATCTACGATCTCATTGGAAAGTTTTTTGATCATCCACTACAGGTTTTCTAGATTCCCTCCCTCTTTCTCAGGACCTTGTTCTATTTGTTTTCTTGGGGGTCTTGTTAACAAAAGTCCTCTCTTAGGTAGAGGTTGAGCTTCCTTTTTTTTAGTGAGATCTGACATTATTTACATCCTTTCAATTGGAATTACATCATTTTATCCCTTTCAAACTTTTCATCTAGAGTATGTTTGGCATCCCTTTTTACGAACATGGAAATAGAATTTGGGAGAGCATTAGAATATACTTCAATATGAAACTTCTGAGTGGGTTTAGCCTCAGGTTGGAATTTTTTCAAAATGGTGGTGAACCTTTGGTTGAAATATTTGACCTTTTCTTTTGGACTCATAGTGGCGGCAAAAAGTTCAGCCATTGAAGCTCATGTAGTAGTTTCCTCAAAAAAGTTGTCCAAGAAATCCTTTTGAAACTTTGTCCAACTAGTTATTGAACTGACTGGTAGGTTGAAATACCAAGTTGAGGCTGAATTTTAAAAGGTATAATGGAAAATTATGCATACCGCATATTTGTGTTCCACATTCATTAACCTTAGAGATAATATGAACTTCTTAATAGGGTCTTCAGGAAATCCAGAGGTTTCGGGGTCAAATTTAGGAAGTAGTTTTTTTGGATGTCTGGGTAGGTTATGCACCCATACTATAATTTATAAAGCATCTCTTTCCAACCATGGTTGATTATCTCTAGGAAGATATCCATTTTTATCATTATTAAACCCCATGTCTTCTAATTCAGAACCTAAGCAATCTGAGTTACACTCCTCCTCAGATTCAGAATTGTCAAGTTCAGAGTAGTTACCAGCTGATGTTTCAGGAATGAGATAAAGGTTTTTTTTATCTTTGTGAGGGAAAAAACTATCAAATATTCTACTGTGTGAATGAATACTTGGTCAGGGGTGTCAAAAACTAGTCTACTTGTTTTTTTCTTCAAGGAAGTAAAGGATCTAAAGGTAATGATCTGATTTGTCATGCATAAACTCTGTGATTATTATGAACTTATTTAACTCTTCATGGGGAAGAGTGTAAGGTATTTCAGGGTACAAGTGTTCTTCTTCTTCATGTTGATATGATTTACTCGTAGTGTGAGTACTATCTGTATGTGGGTTTTCTTGAGAATGACTATCCATGCATGTGGGATGTTTTGAATCTATAGGCTTTGTGATATATATTATCAAAAATATTTTTAGCCATTCATTCGACAGGCCCTCCTTCTAGCACCAATTCTGTTGAGGGGTTTGAGATCCCTTTAACTCAAAAACATGATCCAAATCCACTTGAGAGGCCCAATTATACTCACAAGCATTTACTGAGTGGTATGGTTCTCCATATTCGTTATCTAGTTGGATTTATTGATGGGATTTAAACGTGAACAATATATATGTATTTCGATGAAGCCTTTCCTAAGTCTATGTAGTTATCTTTTTCGTTCCTTTTATCATTAGTGGGAAATAAATGTGGAGCCTAAGCTAAATGACAGATATAGGTTACAATGTATGGGATGAAACTGGGTTTTGGGAAAACCTTTCATACCTCGGCATGCAGATAATGAGGATTGGAACTACTTTAAGATAACAATAATACTATTTGACATGTAAACATTCAAAATTGTCTGAGATAACGGTTTCATAAATAAAATATATACATGACATGAAATTAGTGCAATAAAAGTAATTTCCAATGCTCTACCATCAATTACATATTAACACAATCTATTTCTATTCATCAATTACAATAAAAGAACAATTGAAACCTTATAAGATAACTTAAATAATAGATACAACAACTCTTACTCAAATCAAGAAAAAAACATTGAATTTGAAGACAAAGATAACCCCCCTCGGTCCAATCACATCCACGACTCAGATGAAAGAAGTGTCTTTGGTTCTAAATAAAACTTCTAAATTAAAATAACTTTCACAAAAACAATTCTCTTACAATATTATAGAAAAAAATATTTTTATCCAAAACCATCGACCCTGATCTCAAGGTCTATTCTCTTATTTATAAAATAACTCTAAACTAAAAACATCTACTAAGTTGTGTTAAGTCAAGAAAACGACACGTGGTAGACTTTATCTATTTGTTCTCTTTTTCTTCTCCTTAGGTCATTTCGTCGTTTTACTAAAGTGGATTGTTCCTCCCGTATTCTGACCATCTGCAGAAGAGATATTTGCATGTATTTTCATATGGGAACTTGTATTGGTCCATCAGAGTGGAGAGGACCTCCTTCATATCTATTTCCCATTATTTTTACTTTATTAGTTTGACTCTCAAGCATTGTAAGATGACGAGAGATTTAATCGGAGGCTCCATGAAATTCTTCACTTGACCCCAGATCATGATTGAAACCTGCAAAATCTTTGTTTTGTACACCTAGTCTTGCTCTACATGACTCTTAACTATGTCACGTAAATTGGAGAAATCCTCCCATGGGACAAACTCTAGCAAGTCAATATTCCTCATTTCCTGATTGATTTTCTCCCATCTTTTCTCACATCCTTCCCATATTTCCTGCATTTTTCATCGGGGTTCCTAGACCATCCTTACCCATTGTTCAATTTCCTTCCTCATTCGGGCGATGTTGTTGTCCATACACACTCATAGCCCATGCTCTTTTGTATCTCAGCCCTTATGTACTTTGTTGATGTAGTCTATTTGTTCCAAGGCTTGATGTGCCTTCTCATACCATCACTGCATGTTGCAGGTTTCCATCCCCATAAGGGTATCTTCTTGGAAATTATCTATGTGAGCAGTGAAGAGGTCTCTTTCTTGTGTGAATTATGCATACATATCTCATAACTCAAACTTCAAGAGTACCACCACCTATGTTTAATTTTGGTAATACTCTTCTTGATGTCACAAATGGTTCAACTCTTTCTTTATGGAAGCTACCTCTCTTTCATCCATTTTTCCCTATCTAAAGTGCCATCAGTTATGGCCATCCCTGCTTTGATTAGCTCAGTCATATTAGCACTTTCTGTGTCAAATAATGTCTCCTCTATGGTCATGAACACGGTTCTATCGAGCATGAGCACCTTTTCTTGACTATTCTTCTCATCACAACTTTCCTTTTCTTTTCGTAAGAAATTGCTTGTATATCAGTAACTTCATATATTGGTTCAGAAATATGTTGGAATCCCCAAAACATAGTATTTCCTAGGATTCCTATTGTATATGCGGTGTTCCATGGAAGTTTCTCTATCCATTTCAATGGTAGGTGCTCGACCTTCTTACTTCTCAATCAGTGATTTGTGTGGTAATGTTTTTGCATCAGCTTGTTCTGTTCCATGGCTTGGTCTGCTTAGTTCCCTAGTAGGGTAATTCCATTAATGTTCTAGTGACTTAGCCTTCTACTGCTCCTTATCAGTTGATGGATGCTTTTTCCTATATGGATAAGTAGGCAAAAGATCAATATTGGCTGGGAGTTCGGCCATTGGGATGTCGATTTTTGGCTTCCCCATTCGTTCTTCTTGCTCACCTGTATCCAAGTCACTCTTAGAGTTGTCATCTTGAGGCTGTGTTCCAAGTTGATTGATAAATACAGTGTCAAGAGTGTTCCTAGCTACCAGGTCGCCTACTTGGGGATTTGGGACCAAATCATTAGAAGATGGAGCAGATGTTTTCCCTGGTTCCTCCTTCTATGTGATTGGAACCAGAGTTATGTGCGAAGGCTCTAAAGATTCCTCATCATCATATATCGTGATTATATATATGAGGACAAGATGTATACCCATCCCACTTGATTCTCTCACTGACCTTCATTGAGATATATTAGTCACTGACAATCCTACCTTTGGTGACATAGGACTAGTGTTTTCTTGGTCATCACTCTCTTTCGGTGGAATTGTGTTTGAATTATTTAGTTCTTCCTCGTCATTTGTATCAGCTAGGGTAATTATAACGGGTCTTATCAAAGTAATAATTGGTGGATATTCCCCTATTCTTTGCATATGTCTCTCAACTTCTTCTAGTAAGAATATCACCCTTCTTTGTGCCTCTGTCGCTTATGATGCTCGATTTTCTTCTCTTACCCTAATGGATTCTTGATCAGTGCTATATTATCTCAACTTGTTCATCCATGGTCATTACATTGAATTTGGTCATATTTTGGTTAGCCCTTATATAGAGCACTTCCTCCCATTCTTGGGCACTCTCGATAAAGATCTCATCTTCGAAGCTATCATGAGCATATGGCCAACATGAGGACACCTGCAATGCATGTTGGAGTACTAGGAATTTTGGATCATGCTTGAGAAAAAGACATGTGGGGAACCGATACTCAAGTTGACTCAATCCTTCTTGTTTCACATGTGCAGTGTATTTTACCATGTAAAACCTGATATGAAAACCATACGGTATGAAATCCCTCTTCTTATCCTTTACCAAAGAGGAATTATAGCCTTGAAAAATGGTATGGTAAAAAATTTCTCCCAATATGAGATGGTATGGTACATGAACGAGGAGTAGGTGTGGTACACCAGTAGCCCCGAACACTCTGATATAAGTGCTTGTTTACTCACAATACCAGAGGCCAATTTTGGAAATCATCTTTTTGGTTGTCGATGAAAGCCTTGGGAATTATTTTCTAAATATAATGAAGTGCACTTGGGATATGAAATCATCACATGTCATGGCGTAAAAGGTTTTGTAACTATTTTCCCACAAAATTTTGAAATAAACATGTGTTGGCGTCAGAAGTCACTCTTGGATTGCAGCAGGAGTAAGCCTGATGCCCATCAGTTTATGTCACTATTTTTTGATAAAGGGTGATGAATGGAAGTAAACTCAGAACAATATCGTTCTAACTCGGAAACTAGGCCAGACATGCACAAGAAGATGAGGTCTTGGTTTAACTTCAGACAGTAAGTTGTAATAAGGGTGAGTAGAAGGAAGACTTATGTGAGGAAATGCAAAGGCCTGTTGTAGGCATCGAGCTTCTAACAGCCTGTAAAAGAAAAACTTGAACTCAAGAACCTCTTATATCTAAGAGCAGAAACACAAAAAGAACATAACAACGTTATAATAAATCCTTTATCATAACACAGTCATGACAATTCATGTGAATCAGTCAATCATGAACCCTTTTAGTATGAGATTGAAACCAGATGAAAAAGAGAGATGTATTACATTAAAAAAGAAAATTTTATATGTAGATACCAAGCCAAGAAAACCAGTGCTTCATTAAAACATTACAATCGGGAGCTTTGCTCTACCATCCATCCATACAAAAATAGAAAAAATAAGTATATATACTCAGAGAAATTCACCTCCTTGATAGTAGGAGGGTAGCTGAGATATTAAAGTCCAACTTAGCATTGGCATGCTCCTCTGATCAATCGAGGACATCATATCGGCATGGCTCTTTTAGGAAAACCTGCACACAGGACAATCTTGGGTATACTACTTGCCAGAACCTTCATGCCTTACATTCACGGCTTGAGCTGAGGTTTCAACTACCTGTTCAATCTTCATTGATTGCCTTCCTCCATGGCGATTGGACGATACTTTGAGCACAAGGGATGACCATGCGCTTGCCTCCCAGGGCTCAAAGGCTAGCCTCCTTTTTATTTCAGCTCTGCCCTCAATGTAACCCATGGCCATGACCGAGCACCTCGCTCTAGAGGCGCTTTGACAATTCTCATTTCGGGAGATTCCACCATTATAACATCCAGGATCCTTGGTGGCTAAAGCTGTGAAATGACCCTCTATATCGATGGTTGGATCTGGCTTCTAAATCAATAGAAACAATCCATTTTCCCTTGAACACATTAGCTCCTCTCCCCTCATTTGCTTTGTCCCCACTCCATACGACCCTATGCTATGACCGTGGGCCCGCACCCAAAGGCACCTTCGCATCTCGTGCATCATGGATGGGAGGGAGTCGACCCTTGTATTTCAAAGTCATGATAGTCAAGATAGTGACCAAACTCAATTGTGCACCACATGTCCCTTGGTTGGACGACTGAGATCCTCTCTTGATCAATGAGTGTGATCACTCATTGCTCAATGAGCATTTAAACTCAATTGGCCCCCACTTTATCCCTGCTACCTTGTGACTAAGCGCTAGGACCACGAGCCCGCACCCAAAGGCATATTCGCATCTCGTGATTTCGGTGATGGAAGGGAGTCGACCCCTGTCTCTCAAAGTCACGATAGGAGAAATAGCGACCAAACTCAATCATGCACCACCCATCCTTCAAGACTAACAGTCCCGATCATTTTGGGGATTCTCCTTCTCCTCTGAGTTCTCGCTCCTCTCCCTCCAACCGCCTTTCCATATGACCCTGTGCTATGACCGTGGGCCCGCACCCAAAGGCACCTTCGCATCTCACATATCATGGATGGAGGGGAGTCGACCCTTGTATTTCAAAGTTGCGATAGCTGAGATGGTGACCAGACTTAATCAGGCACCATGTGTCCTGACTGGATCAGACGACCACAATCATTTCATGACTTTGTCCCTAAGGGATGATCCCATGCGCTAAACCTCGTGAAACTCTGTGGCTCTGGCTTACTCGATGACCGTTTATCAAGTCCATCGATGGATTCTCACCGTTGAAAATAAAAATGCCCACTCGCTTGATTTTAAACCCGAAATGGACTTCTTCCGTGTGTTGCACTTGACGCTCACGAATGATACCTTTGAATAAAATGCATTTGATTGGTTTTTAAAACCCATCTCTTCGCTTTTTACACCAAGGGCCCGAAATTGGAGAGAAACACCCCCCTTGCAAGAATTGGTGCTAACATTAGGCTCCATGGGGGATAGAGTCATCCCTGTGATGCTCTAAGAACTCCGTGCAGTTTCAGTGCCTTGTTGTTGGGCTATGGAGTTATTTATTAAGACAAAAAAAAATATAAAAACAATATTTACAGAAACAGAGGAGCCGTCTAAGGCTCAAAGAAAACATTTCTTCAATAAATTCCCATTTACTGGGCCATTAAAAAATTCTTCACCCTCCAAATCCTGCAACCTGTATGTGTTATTTAAGAATACTTCATAGATTTTGAAGGGCCTAATCCAGAGGGCATAAATTTTTTTGTGTTTTCCCCTATCCTTCCTGGGTGCATCCCACTTAAGCACCAAATATCCCATCTCGAATTCCTCCTTCCTGAACTTCTTGTCAAAGGCTTGCTTGATCTTTTGTTGATGACTATGAGCTATGTCCATTACCTTCTCCCTGATCTGTTGCACTTCCACCACTTGATGAATTCTTCTGACCATATAGTCTGTCTCTCCTTCATGATCTTGAAAGAATTTCACTACAGGTAAAGCGAGCTGAGTGGGAAACACAGCCTCCATCCCATAAACAAGTTGAAAAGGTGAGGTGCCCAGGGACATCTTTGTTGTCACTCGATCGGCCCATAAAGCGAACTTGAGCTTTGAATCCCAGGCCCTCTTATTGTATTCTAATAATATTTTAATGAGTTTGATTAGACTTTTATTGGAAGATTCTGCTAGTCCATTTCCTTGAGGGTAATAGGGAGTGGAGTGAATTAGTGAAATCTTGAACTACTCACATAACTTAACCATAGGCTCAGACTTGAAAGAAGCATCATTATCAGTGAAAATTTTGTTGGGACGGCCAAATATGGCTATGATATCCTCCAGGAAGCTGATAATTACCTTGTGTGAAGCACTCATGGTGGAGGAAACTTCTATCCACTTGGTGAAATAGTCTGTTGCATTCAGGATCCATCTGTGCTGGCCACTTGAAGGAGGATGAATTTCTCCAATGAAGTCCAACCCCCACTGTTGAAAGGGTGTTGAAGCTACTACAGGCTTTAGTGGTAGGGATTTGAGTTTCTCCTTTCCTGAGAACCTTTGGCATTTGATGCAAGCTCTAACTTCTCTGCAGACATCAGTGAATAAGGTGGGCTAGTAGTACCGAACCCTGAGAATTTTGTGAGTTGCGGTCTTCCAAAAATGATTCCCTCCACAAAGGCTTCTATGGAAATCAAACATAACTTTCTAGGCTTCCTGTGGGTTCAGACACCTCAAAAACACCCGTAGAGGGTCTCTCCAGTACAAGACTTGGTCAATAAGGCAATATCTGACTGCCTTAAGATTTAAATCTCTTGCTTTGCTTTTTCCCATTCCATCAGGAAGCTTCAACTCTTGCAAAACGTACAAAATGTCTCTGTACCAGGTGCATTCTGCCAGTGATAAGCCACCCTGAGAGATTTTGTTAGACGACTCAGCTTGCTGATTTTCTGAGAAAGCATTGATGAAGCTAACCCCCAAGGCCTTGCAATTGGATTCAATGAGTAGCTTGGCTAAACCCTGCCCTTTAACCAACTTGGTGGGATTTATCTCTAGGTCAAACTCAAGGATCTTGGCAATCCATTTACCTCTTCTCCCATCTATGCCAGGCTGTATAAGGGTGTATTTCACAGAGGCAGAAGGAACATATGCAGTCACTCTTGAGTGCAAGACATAGAATCTAAAATCTTTGAGAGCTTTCACCAAGGCATAGGCCTGTTTCTCCATGATCACATACCTAATTTTTGCATCTCTTAATGCCTTAATGAAGAAGGAAATGGGTTGCTCTCTCCCTTCCTCATTTTTCTACAATAACACCGCTGCCACTGTATCAAAAGAATTAAAAGAAAAAACTAGGAAATCCTTGGAATAATCAGGACTGATCAGCATAGGTGCCTCAGTCATTGCCTTTTTTATTTGGAAAAAAGATTACCTAGGTCTAGCAGTCCATTTTACTTCATTTCTCTTTCTGAGCATGGTTGTGATGTGTTTCACCAATTCAGCAAAACTTGAGATGAACCTCCTCAGAAAGTTAATCTTCCCTAAAAAATCCTGGACTTCCTTTCTAGACCTGGGAAGTGACAGGGTCTGAATTTCCTCTACCCTTCTGGGATCAATTCTCACTCCCTCCGTTGATACTATATGGCCTAACAACTTCCCCTCCTTCATAGTGAACAAAGATTTCTTGGGATTTAAGGAAAGGCCAAACCTCCGGCATTTCAAGAAAACTTTCCTTAAGTGACAATAGTGCTCTCTATCAGACCTGGAGAATACTGTGATGCCATCCAGATAGATCACCACAAATTGATCTTTCTCCCCGATGAAGGCTATGTCCATGGATTTCTAAAATGTTTCTCTTGCATTCATTAATCCAAAAGGCATTTTGGCATACATGAATGTTCCCCAAGGAGTGGTGAAGGTTGTTTTTTCTCTGTCCTCAGGCATGGATGATATATGATTATAGCCGAAAAAACCATCAATCATAGATACCCTAGATGCACCAGTTACCCTCTGCAATATGTGTTCCATGTTGGGCAAAGGATAATTGTCTTTCTTTGAGCTCTTGTTCAGGTTCCAGAAATCACCACAGAGCCTGATTTCTCCACTTTTCTTCCTCATGGGGACAAAATTGGATACCCACTCAGAATATCTCAAGGGGACAATGATTTGGGCATCTAACAACTTCTTCACTTCTCTCTCCATGACAAGCAACAACATGAGATTTATATGTCTTAGCTTCTTCCTAAATGGATTAGCCTCTTCCTTCAGTGGGATCTTGTGTTCAATGACAGATGTGTCATATGTCTTGAGCTCTTCATAGGTCCACGCAAACACATCAACAAATTCTCTTAATAACTCGATATATTCGACCCTCTACTCTTTGGTCAAACTGCTTGACAACTTGACAAACTTAGGCTCCTCCTCTGTGTCAATGTTGCACTCTGTTGTATCAACATATTCATTTGAAAACCTACCCTTTACTAACACATCATTCCCATCGAACAATATTTCTAAAGGGAGCAGTCCCTTCGGAATGTGATTGCTAGGCAGATGAATAATTTGGTGATTAAGAATTTTATTTAAAAATACCTCAGGGTGAGGGTGACTTTCGAGATCAGGATCGTGATCAATGTGTAATGAAAAAAATTCATCGATAGACTGAAGACATTTTTTGATTTCAAGATTGTCTTTGAATACCTTCCAATGCTTGATATTGTCCGGTACAGATGGCCTATATCTTATCTCAACATCACATTTGATCTTAGGCGGTAGAGGGATCCTGAAAAGACTAGCTGAGACAGCTAAGGAATCGGCCAAAGTATTTTCCTCTCTTGGAATAAAAGAAATGTTGAAAGCTGAGAAGAAATTATCAATCAGGTCCCACACCTCATTTTTGTAACTCCTGAGCTGAGGATTCTTATCCGAATAAGCACTTCTGACTTGATGAATTATCAACTCAGTATATCCAAACACTGCTACCCCCTCAATTCCCATTTCTTTTGCATCCCTTAATCCTAGAACAAGAGCTTCATATTCTGCCACATTATTGGTAGCTTCAAATTATAGCTTGTATGACAGGGATATGGTTTCCTGACAAGGTGACACAAAAACCACTCTAGCGCCAGCGCCTTCGCTAGAAGAAGCTCCATCGAAGAACATATTCCAAACAATGGTGGTTGGAGGAGGTATCTCATGATTAAATATGGGTTGCTTTCTTATTTGAAAGGGGCTTCAGGAGTATCAGTGAGCTGCAATAAACTAGACCCCAAATCGGTGTCAAGTGAAAAGATAGGATGATTGGTGGGGTCTGCTTCATCACTAATAATGTAGGCTAGTTGAGCTTCTATGTAAAACCTCCTATGTTCCCCTCCAAAGACTAGAATGGTGGAATATGTGAAATCCATCTGTAATGTTCCTCCAAGTTTTTTAATCCAAGATCTTGACAACAACATGCCGAACTTGGGGGGAGCATCAACTACTACAATGTCCATGACCAAACTCTTCATGGGAAGCTCAAATAAAGAGACCACCAAGTCTTTGATGAATCCAAGGCATTTCACCCACCTCGAATCAAAAGAGTACAAATTGTGATAAGCCTTTGTCACTTCCAGTCCCAATTCTTCCATGACTATTTTGGGCATAAGGTTGTGGGAAGCTCCTAAATCTATGAGGCAATTATGCAACACCCTATCATGTATGTTCATGGATGTGTACAAGGGAGGGGATGAATCATCTCTATATTCTACCATAGGACCTAGGACGACTGCTGGATTTTCATCTTGAAGATTTACTGAGTCTATGGAAGGCTTGGGGGACTCAGATTGTAGCAGTTTGGAGAGGGACCTTTTGAAATCTTCATTTTTAATTAGTTCTGAGAAGGGTACAGGAATTCTAATATTTTGAATTTTGTGCTCAAAACTAAAGGAGGAAAGAGGCTTAGTAGCTTCCCTTACCTCAGAGATAGGTTCTTTGGCTGATGGCGAAGTATTCTAAGTTTTATTTTCTTTAATAGTGATTGTTGCAGGTTTAGCAGGCCTTTCTACTATGAGGGGTTGATCATGGGTATCAAAATTCCCTTCTTTCTTCTTTGACCTGAGATGGTATCTATTAGGAGTGTTGTTTTATTTTTCCCCTTTACCCAACTCGTTGATTTGAATGTTCATAAGGGATTCTTCATATGCAGATTGAGTCAAATGGGGAAAAGGGGAAGTGTCTTCTATACAGTGAATTTAAGGGTCGAGCTCCTCTATCTCCTCTCCTTCCTCATGAGAAACTAGGTTATTTTGGAGAGGGGTTTGAATCCTCTGATAATCTCTATATTTGCTCCTTTTTTCCCTTGGAAAAGCCTGTGACACATTGTTGCTAGGCCTCCTAAAGCCTCTCTTATCCGTATTTTGGGTATTTTTGTACATGGGCTTCCCTTCTAACTCCCACCCTTCCATTCTAGCCAAAAGAAATTTTATCACTTTAGTTGCCTCGTCTGTCTGAAGGGGAAAGGGAGAGGACTTGGATGGGGAGGCTTCAGGTCTCTTCCTGGATATGTCTCTATTAGCCTTATTCCTGAGTCGGTCAATAACCAATATGTTAGATTCTAGTTCCACAGTTGCATCCTGCATGTGAGCCAGAGTAGTTTCTCTCCTTTCCCTCAATAGGAGGCAAAAATTGGGATTAAAAGCACTAGCATAAGTGATTTTAAAAGAGGATTCTGAGGGCTTTATCTTAGCGGGGATCTTATTGTACATTTAATTGAATCTCTTGGAGAAGTCAGAGACAGGCTCTCCTTCCTTTCTCTTCAAAGACACAAACTCTGTCATGTAATACATGAAGTCTTTTTTGTTTCCCCACTATCTCAAAAAGGCATTATCTAAAGCCTCAATCCCATCGATAGATCTAGTAGGCAAGGCCCTAAACAACTTTTTAGCCTTTCCTTCAAGGATATGGATGAAAATATTCATCCATACGTCTACATGCATGATAACATGATCATCTGTAAAACTATAAAAGGATTCAAGTTTTTCTTCTACAACTATGTCCCCTTCACCTGTAAACTTGGGAAACTGCTTAAGGTAGCCATTTGCTGGAAGGGCATTGAGAGGTTGAGGTAACAAAAGGGGAGCATACCTAGCAGCTATTATAGCCTCCATTCTGGTCATGGGGGAATTTTCTCCTGGCATAGGAATATTAGGTGGAGGAGAACTTGGAGGAGAAGGAGCTTGAACAGGGGATACTGGAAATGAACTTCCAGGTGGAAGGGGAAACAATAGGGGATTTAGAGAGAAGGCCAAGGGGCTTGAGTCAGCTGATGCGTCTCTCTGTGTAGTAGCAAGACCAATAATAAGAGGAGGGGTGGTAAAGCTAGGAGTGGGGAAATATTCTGTGGTCCTGGGTCTACGCTATGGTACGACTTCAGGGGAGAGGGAAGTGACAAGGATTTCTCCCTCCAATCCCAGACAAGGGGGGGGAAACTCAGTAGGAACACTTCCGAAATTTAGGACACGGGAAACTTCAGAAAAAGGTTTGCTAGGAAGCTGAGTAGAAGAGAATGGAGTTTCTACAGAAGGAGATGGAAAATTACTTGGTTCAACGGTGGAAGTTTCTCCTTCAGAGGCCTTTCTTTTTCTGATAATCACCTTTGGATCAGCTTCAGGTGTATCTAGAGGCAGTTGTGGATGGGACCGCCTGTGTCTACCTCTAGAAGCCACAATTAAAACAACAGGTTCACCACAATGGAGTCAGCAGGTGCATAGTAGAAATCTCATAGGGCTCTTATGCCTGCGACACCTTCAGAATCAGAGGCTCGATGCCATTCGATCTCAGGGAAAATTTTCAACATCGACCCTGTCAATGGCGCCAGAAATGTTGGCATCAGAAGTCACTCACTGATTACAGCAGGAGTAAGCCTGATGCCCATCAGTTTATGTCACTATTTTTTGATAAAGGGTGATGAATGGAAGTAAACTCAGAACAATATCGTTCTAACTCGGAAACTAGGCCAGGCATGCACAAGCAGATGAGGTCTTGGTTTAACATCAGACAGTAAGTTCTAATAAGGGTGAGTAGGAGGAAGACTTTTGGGAGGAAATGCGAGGCTTGTTGTAGGCATTGAGCTTCTAACAGCCTATAAAAGAAAAACTTGAACACAAGAACCTCTTATATCCAAGAGCAGAAACACCAAAAGAACATAACAGAATTATAATAAATTATTTATCATAACAAAGTCACAAAAATTCATGTGAATCAGTCAATCATGAACCCTTTTAGTATGAGATCGAAACCAAATGAAAAAGAGAGTTGTCTTACATTAAACAAGAAAATTTCATACATAGATACCAAGCCAGGAAAACCAGTGCTTCATTAAAACATTATAATCAAGAGCTTTTCTCTACCATCCATCCATACAAAAATACAAAAACTAAGTATATATACTCAGATCAATTCTCCCCCTTGGCAGCAGGAGGGTAGTTGATACATTAAAGTCCAACTTATCATGTGAAGTCTCCTTTGATCAGTCGAGGACATCATATTGACATGGCTCTTTTAGGAAAACCTGCACACAAGACGATCATGTGCAGACTGCCTGCCAGAACCTTCGTTCCTTACATTCACAGATTGTGGTGAGGTTTTAGCTACCTGCTCAATATTCATTAATTGCCTTCCTCCATGGTGGGTGGATAAGACTTCAAGCACAAGGGATGACCATGGGCTTGCTTCCCAGGGCTCAGAGTCTAGCCTCCTTTTTATTTTGTCTTTGACCTCAATGTGACCCATGGCCATGACCTGGTGCCTCGCTCCAGAGGGACTTCGACACTTCTCCTTTCGAGAGATTCCACCATTCTAGCATCCAGGATCCTTGGTGGCTAAAGCTGTGAAACGACTCTCCATATCGGTAGTTGGATCTGGATTCGAAATCAACGAACACGATCCATTTTCCCTTGAACACATTGGCTCCATGCCCCCCATATGCTTTGTCACCACTCCATACGACCCTGTGCTATGACCGCGGGCCCGCATCCAAAGGCCCCTTCGCATATTGCACATCGTGGATGGGAGGGAGTCGACCCTTGTATTTCAAAGTCAAAATAAGTGAGATAGCGACTAGACTCAATCATGCACCACACATCCCTTGGTTGGATAGTTGATATCCTCTCTTGATCAACGACCACAATCACTCATCACTCAATGAGTGTTTAAACTCAACCGGGCCCCACTTTATCCCTGCTACCTTGTGATTGGGCACCAGGACCGCAGGCCGACACCCAAAGGCGCCTTCGCATCTCGTGATTTTGGCGATGAAAGGGAGTCGACCCCTGTCTCTCAAAGTCATGATAGGCGAAATAGCAACCAGACTCAATCATGCACCACGCATCCTTCAAGACTAACAGTCTCGATCCTTTCGAGGATTCTCCTTCTCCTCTGATTTCTCACTCCTCTCCCTCCAATCGCCTTGCCATATGACCCTATGCTATGAATGTGGGCCCTAACCCAAAGGAACCTTTGCATCTCGCGTATCGTGGATGGAGGGGAGTCGAACCTTGTATTTCAAAGTTGTGATAGATGAGATGGAAACCAGACTTAATCAGGTGCCACGTGTCCCGATTGGATCGAACGACCATGATCATTTCATGACTTTGGCCCTAAGGGATGACCCCATTCACTAAACCTAGTGCAACTTCGTGGCTCTGGATTACCTGATGACCGTTGATCTGATCCATCGATGGATCCTCGCCACTGAAAACAAAAATGCTCGCTCGCTTGATTTTAAGCCCGAAATGGACTTCTTCCGTGTGTTGCGATTGACGCTCACGAATGCGACCTTTGAATAATATGCATTTGATGGATTTTTACAATCCATCTATTCTCTTTTTACACCAAGGGCCCCAAATCGGAGAGAAACATCCCCCTTGCAATAATTGGTGCTAACAACATGCATGGGTAACTCAACAACATGCCAGCTTAAATTCATACCTATGAAACATTTCTCATGTAGACTACATCTGACGGGTAAGATTCCATGTATAAAACTCATGTTTCTCCATCTTTTGGTGTCTATGCCTATAGGATGTTGATACTAATCTAGTTGGAAATGATGGCTCCCCAATTGAAACTTCTCCTGGAGATTGCCATGGTATATGCTAAGGGAATCCAGGCCTCTGAAAACTTAGAGCAGTATTTTTATCCATACAATCGGAAGATTAAATCCATTAAATACATATAAGTCTCTCTAAGATTTACCGGGTTGTAGAAGCCATTTCTCTTGTTTGTGAAAATTTTATCTTCTTTCCACCATGAGGCTAGTAACCAACTCGTGTCATGGAACTCATAAAACCTGACCAAAACATATGTATTCAATATTTCCTCTGGAAGAAAGACACCAACACATTCACCCTCCTAATTATTGACCATGCATTTCATAATGTCTATGTGGTTAATTATCCATCCTAGGGTTTCGATGTAGGGAAGAACTAGGGTCTGGTAGGCCACCTAGTGAAAATATGATCACCTAATATTTGGGAAAAATTCGTCATCCAATACCCTGATGTTCAGGTCGTTGTGAGGTGTAAACTCTGTGTAATCTTCCTAACTGATTTTGTTAAAAATATTCCCCTAATGTGGAAGTTTTACTTTAGATCCATTGCTTGCCTCGGTGTCCCTGAATGTTGGAGGTTGGGTAAACTATTTCTTGGTAGAAGGTTGGATGACTAACTCAGTCTTTGAAATGAAATCAGATTTCCTTGTGGTCGCTGGTGTCGACCCTTCATAAGACTCCAATTCTTCCAGCACAAAACATAATACTAAGTTGCAATCCAACTATGACAAATTTTATTCGACGCAATCGTAAATGTAAAAAATAAAGACCATGCTTACCTCTTTCTTATAGAGAATAACCTGGGCTTAGTATTAATTGAAGTGGCACGATGACCTGTTACCTCTTCGATGCTCTCTCTTTCTCCTTCGTTTGCTTAGGAGATTAGTGATTAATGAATGGAATACCATGCTTGGGCACAAAATTTGCAAATTTAAAACATACCTACCTTATCACATCGAGTCTTAAATCCAGGAGTATAGATATGATCTATACAATCTATAACATAATCTGCATCATGCTCAGGATTAAATGCAATGCAGGCTTGCGATGCAGGAGTATGTTACTTTAGATTTCATCGACGAATTCAAAATTTTGAAAGTTGATCGGTACACGATGTCGTGGTATCGGTTACGTGAAGTTCTTAATTATCTAACAAATCAGAAACCTCATCCTTCACATAGATAGAGGTGTCTCTTCAAATCTCTCTAGTGTTTTTCGCACTCCAACAGAACTAGTATGATCAATATCATGGATAAGCAGGATTGTTAAATGGAAAATGCAGATTGATCAAAACCATCATCATCAGTGGATAAAGATTTGATATAAAACAAAAAAATTAGTGTTCTAGCAATCAGTCAGTAGTTAATGAGTGCATCGATGTCAACGGATTGTCTTTGACATTGTTTTTTTGGTGCCTCTAGGAAGACGTTCTGATGCCGACCCAAACTGTCGTACAATGCTGAAGTTGAAGCGTTGATGTGGAAGTACAAGTATAACACAAGGAAAATCAAAATATGACATGGGTAATAACCAAGAAATATAGACTGTCTACGCGGAAAAACCTGTGACAGTTGATTTGACCTCTTAGGTGTGAGAAGTGTTTCTTTTAAGCATTAGTTATTTTCTTTAGACATATGTTACCATGCCCTTTCTCCCTCTTCATCGATGCTGACGATATATCGACAATCGACTATTTTTGTTTCCTATGTTGACGACTTACCTTTCGAATTTTTCTGATGCTGATGATACATCGATGATTTTTAGAAAATGTTTTCACATGCCAGAACCATTGATTGGTGCACCCTTTCTCCCATTTTTTTGATACCGATGATACATCGACAATCGAAGATTGCTTTTAAGGACTTACTTTTGCAGACTATAATCATCCATGGGCGCGTGGCTCTTGATAAAAAACAAATTAATCTCTGTGAAAATTAGTCTAATGCCACGTTTACTTAGAGAAAAATGTCAAACTGTTCAACAAACTTCAAACCAAAATGAATGTGATTGATGATAAAAAAAAAAATATAAAAATCCATTGATCCCTACACAACTGACTCCATTCGGAAATGACAAAGTGGTACCCAAAATAAAAAATTCACAAAGAATTTTAGGGTGTGTTGAGTGCTCAACACCTCCCTTAGCTCGTAATCTTCAATTTTTTACTGCAAATTACCTTGCTATAATTTTTCCTTTGTATCTATACAATGACTATCTAATTTTGCAACTTCCAAAATTCTATATTTCAAATCAAATTTATACATGCTAATTGTTGTATAATGCATCTCATGCACTCTCCTGTTGAGTGCATCAACCACCTTGTTATATTTTCCTTTGATATGATTTATCTTAAAGTCATATTCACTAAGGAATTCCAACCATCTACTATGTATAGAATTCAAAGTTGGTTGTCCAAATAAATATTTCAGACTGCTATGGTCTGTCCTCATCTCAAATCGCTTTCCCATGAGGTAGTGTTTCCACATATTCAAGGCATGCACTATGGATTCCAATTGCAAATCATGAGTGGAATAGTGTTTTTCATGCTCTTTTAACTTTCTTGACTTGTAGCATATCACATGCCCATTTTTACTAAGGATTCCACCAAATCCCTCCTTGCATTCATTAGTGCACACAACAAAATATTCATTTGGATCAACAATATTTAAGACTGGTGCACTTGTCAATAAGTTCTTCAAGTGATGAAAACTTCTTTCATAATCAACAATCCATTCAAATCTTAGACCCTTATTTTGCAAATAAGTGATTGGATGAGAAATATTTGAAAAACCTTCAATAAATATTCTCTAGTAACCCACAAGCACCATGAATGACCTCACCTATGAGACATTCCTTGGTATTGGCCATCCCTTAATGGATTTTATCTTCTTAGGATCTACTACCATCCCTTCCTCTGAGATGATATGCCCAAAATAATGTATCTGTTTTGGATAAAATGAGCACTTGCTCAATTTTCATATAGTTGATTCTCCCTCAATACTTGTAGCACCATCCTCAAGTGTTTCATGTTCTTATTCAAACTTAGATTAGATAATAATGTGATCCAAGAATACAATGACAAACTTATCTAAGTAATTTATGAAAATACCATTCATCAAACACATAAAGACAACTGGTGAATTTGACAACCCAAATGGCACCACTATAAACACATCATGGTCATACCTTGTTTTGAATGTTGCCTTGTTGATATGTTGTTCTTTAATCCTCACTTGTGGTAGCATTATATGAGGTCAATATTAGAGAATAACTTTTCATCTTTCATCTGATCAAAAATATCATCTATCCTTGGAAAATGACACTTTTTCTTGACAATCACCTTATTTAGTTGCCTCAAGTCAATGTATAACCTCAAGGTATGATATTTCTTCTTAACCAATAATACTGGGGCACCCCAAGGTGACACACTTTGGTGTATATACCACTTTTTGAAAAGATCCTCAAGCTTCATTTGAAATTCCTTTAGCTCTGGCATGATAATCCTATAATGTGTCTTAGATATAGGGTCCACTCCTGGAATCAAATTAATAGAGAAATCAATATCTTTGTTTGGTGGAAACCCTGATATCTCTTTAAATATATCCTCAAATTATTTTAGGACTGCACAGTCTTCAATATTTGGCACATTCCCCTTTTCTTTGTATTCCATATGCACTGCAAATATTTGGAAACCTTTCCTCTATCTTTTCTTTATCTACAAAGATGAAATTTCTATGATGGTTACACCCCTTGAATACCTTGGATTGTCTTTAAGTTCCCTTCCTCATCCATGCAAGTAAACAATTTGTTACAACAATCTAGGACAACATGATTCTTCTGTTGGCACACAGTGGGAAGACCCAACCCCCTGGTTAGTCATTAAACCACCAACAAAACCCTAATATACTGACCCTTTTAGAATCACCTTCAATTAGGTGAAGTCTTCACCCAAGGTACCTATGGGGACTGGAGGAACCAGGTTTCTGAAATCATGAGGGAATATGGTGCATTCATCCTTACTTATTCTTTTAACATTCATTCATCTATCTTGTGCATGAAACCATAACAACATAAAAATCTATGACAGATTCATCTTACTTAACCATTCATCATATGCGTGGAGCCATTTAACATGTCTAACATGTGCATATTAATCATTCATTATATGTGTGCATTAACCAAAATAAACAATAATATCAACACACATAAAAACAAAAGGATTTAACATGGTTCACCCCAATGTGGCCTACGTCCACAATGACCGGATTCTTATTTATTCATTCATATTATTCATTACATTCATGTGCAATGCATTCATACAATGTTCTTCAATAAAAACCCAAACCTGCCCAAGTCGTTCTATGTTTTAGTGCACACATACATCTCTATTTATATTCAACTCGGATCATACTCGACAACTCAACCAAACCCTCAACAATATGAACCACTAGCCAACTCTTGACACACAAAGTACTTCTACCCAAAAACCCATTACATATTTATAGTATTCTATTAGGGATAAGATCGTTCCAACATGGTTACAAAGTGGACACAATGTCCCAAAGATTCCTAGCTAACTTTCATTTTTTTCTTGTTGAATCTTGAAAATAGGTTAACTGTTTGCTATGCACACTACTCCTTTTCCAAAATGTCGCACGATCCATTCCTGCATGATTCCCAAAACTTATCCAAAATATCCTACCCCAACAACTTATCCAACCAATCCATACCAATTAGGCAATTATATGAACCCAATGGTATGATATTCAAATATTCCTTTGTGCTCAGTCCCTTCATTTCCATTGGAAATTCCTTAGCCAACTCATTAATTCTTATTTTAGCTCTAGTAGCTAGTTGAACCAACCAACATTTTCCAAGTTCACTTCTCAGAAAATGAAAACTTTCCACCAACTTAGGATCTATGCAACTATGACTAACTCCTAAATCAATTAAAATGGAAATAGGTTGAACATTTATTTTACCTTCCAATTCAATCATGTGAGACTGAAATTCAACTTGCTTGTTTTCCATAATTGCATAGATCCTTGGCATGATTCTAACCATGTCCTCAATTGTATCAAACTATTGTACATTGTAAAAAATCCTCACTTTTTCACCTCTATGAGGGAAATATCTATACATGTGATCTTCCTCACAACCCCAACATTTAATAAGATGCTTCCTTTGTCTTTTTACCAAAGTTTTTTTCATTTTAGGCTCATTTGGAGTTGGTTTTCCTTGATAATTATTTATGAAGAATGGTGGATTATTCCCCTTCTTTATCTACTCCATATTACCTTTCTTATTTTCTTCTTAATCCTTTTGGAAAGTTTTTCTTCTTCCATGTTGATCACAGAGGAACTTGGCTCTCCTTATTGCTTCATCCAATGTCTTGGGATCATCATATTGTATCTTTTCATTGAGTATTGAAGGAAGTCCACTATGGAACATTTGAATATTGAATTTTTCATCTTTGATGAAGTCAACATACTTCAAAAATTCTAAAAATCTCCCTTCATACTCATCCATGGTCATACTCTAAATATTAAGTTCAAATAAATCCTTCATCTTCCGATCATAATAATTCTTGGTAAATCATTTCTTCTGAAAGTACTTCTTGAACTGCCTCCAAGTTATCTTCCTCTCATCAATGTGTTTTAATTGCACAAGTTTGTCCCACCACATTGATTATTTTCCCTTCAAATGGTAAATGGAAATTCTTCCTTCTTCCTATGAGAAATTATTGTGCAACTAAAAGTATCTCCTCATCCCCAACAACCAAGTCTCTTCATATTCATATTTCTTGTGCTCATCATCAAAGGTGCTCTGACACAACTTGTAAGAACTTGGCTCTAATACCACTTGTTAAGAACCTGAATAGATCTACAAATATAATCACCACAAAGTAATGAAAGTGCTTAGAGTAATGAAGGTGGTATTAGAGAACCTTTGATGGTGAGCACAAGAAATATGAATATGAAGAGACTTGGTTGTTGGGGATGAGGAGATAATTTTAGTTCATAATTGTTATAACCCTAAATTGCACCACACATGCTTACCTAGCATCAGGCCAACTCATATCCCTTCATTTCCAAAACATTTGCTGAACAACTCTTTGGAAATCCTTTTGTGTCAAGGCCCACGCACCCTAACTCATTACTGCACGCGTGTGCACGCTGGCTGGCTGACTACAACCCGCATGTACCTAACAAAGCACGAAAAAAGGAAAGTTGTCGACGAAACAAAAAGATATGGGTCACTTAACTGAAACTCCCATCCATGCATGGCCAAGGGTTCGTCCAAAACCCTATCTCCTTCTAGCCTATAAAATAAGGGGTAGGGGTACCATTTGGAGGAGGAAAAAATATAGCGAAGAAAATCTGCCCATTTATGTAATCCATTGTCCCAACCCTTTAGCCTTTCCTCATGCCAAAGGAGATTTAATGCAAATAAGTTGGAGGACAGAAGAAGAGGA
This sequence comes from Picea engelmannii, assembly GCA_009831015.1. Classification (NCBI taxonomy): domain Eukaryota; kingdom Viridiplantae; phylum Streptophyta; class Pinopsida; order Pinales; family Pinaceae; genus Picea; species Picea engelmannii. The sequence goes on from ML796591.1 coordinate 92,511, forward strand.
GCCCAGGCTCAGGTTCAAGGAGCGGTGGTTGGTCTCAGCTTTGATTGTAAGTTGATTCATTTTCATTAATAAAAATAATACTTTTCCCGTCCCAATGCATGAATCATCTATGGTTTGGTTAAATTATGATTGAGTTCAAACCCTCAAGTAGAGAAGTAGCATGCATGCATAGTTGGTATTTGTCTTGATTGCAGGTTATCTGTGGAAGGAGCAGCGCAAGCAAGTGGTCAAAGCGCAACGAAGGATCTACATCGAACGCCGGTGATAAGGTTAGTGGTTCTCTTCATGCATTTACTATGAAAGAGGGGTTTTAAGCTTGGGTTGTAGGTTAAAAAGTAATTTATTTTCGGTCAAAATCTGCATGCAAGTCTGACCCTAGTTTGCTAGTCCATAGGGTATTTTTCCCAACAACAGAACTGGCGACCATACTGGGGATTATACTCTTTAGGGTTTCTGGATCTCTTTAAAGTTTTTGGGTAGTTTAAAAGATTAGATTTTTTGTTTTTCTTTGCCTGCCTTTTTTTTTCTGTAAGGTCTGAGCTAGCAGGGAGCCTGGTTCTTTATACCAGTTTTCCCTGACTGTTGCTTGACGGTAGTTGTCAGGACACACAGAGGTACACGTGGCCTGCAGAAGGCCTAAACGCGTGTACCCATGCCCTATCCTCTTACAGCCCGCATGTGAATGCTAGCTGTAGAGATAGAAGTAGCGTGTAGGAGTTTAAATAACTTTAGAGGTAGTCCTCCTCTTCCCTGTCAGAATTATACATTCTCAAGGAGTTTTCTGGAATCCTGTCTGAGTCTTGATGGTTCATAGTCCTGTCTCAGATTGCTTTTTTCACCTTATTATTCCTTGCATTATTTTTCTTTTCTGTTAGAAAAAGAATACAAGCCTTCAAGAGACCCTAGTTATCAATACCAGAGGTCTCTTCCTGGGTTGGACTGTCTATTTTCATTTTTTTTAGAATTTATACATACACGTGGCCTATACAAGGTCAGCCCGTGTGTACACGCTTCCTATTTCAGCTCAGCACGTGTTTGTACGAGTGTTGTTTTAGTGACAGTAGTGTGCTTGACATGCTACTTTTTTTTCAGGGTGGGGCAGTCATCCCCTTCTTTGATGAGAAGTATTCCTCTCAGGTGTTTGAGTCTAGGTTTGAACAGTCAGTAGGTTAGGTCATCTTACCCTTAGCCTGCTTTTTCTCAGTTGATAGTTGATAGAAAATATTAATTTTTTTTTTATGGTTTTTAGACAAGCATAAGAGTCTTTGTCTTCTTTATTTCCATTATGTGTCTTTACTTTGATTCTTTGCGATCTGCACTTTAAGCCAAAATTTTTCTTTCTTGGTTTTGTGCTTGTCGGTATTTTCCCTTTGTTGCTTTATTAACACTTAAATAAAATAAAATAAATCTCTTTTCATTTTCTTCTTTGTTTGAAGAGTTTGTTTCTGCATCATTAGCTAGGGAGAATTCTTTCATTTCGTAAGTTTTTGCAGGGCATTTAGTTCATAAGTAGCTCGTAGTCGAGTGAAATTCCTTTAAGTTTGCTACATACAATCTTAGAAAAATTGAAAAGAAAAAGAAATCTTTCTTTGTGAAAAGTTGCTGAAATTTTGCATTTAGTGATAGTCTTTTGTTTCCAGCTTTTTTCATTCATTTTTACTTTTGTCTTTACACACCATCAGTTTCACCTTCATACCCCATGACGTAAGAAAAATCCTTACAAGAAACACTAATCTTAAAATCTACTAGACTTTTATGTTTGTAGGGTTCACAAACTAGTTCAGGATTAGGGCCTTGAATTAGGTTGGAGAGGAAACTCTTCAAGGCCACTCAAAACCAAACGTTAGAGTCTGAGGTAGGGAGTGTCTAAGTCCAATTTCTTGGAAGTTATATGGGACCCCCCTCTAACACAGGGGATAAACATGAGGTCGCGTGTGGAAAGGTAGTAGAGATAAACCCTCCAAAGTTGGACCAATCATAGTGGAGAACATATATCGAGGGCTTGTTTTGGGATTCCGTCATTTGCATTTTCCATGGGGCTTCATGGGTCTCGAATCCATTTGAGGTCCTCAGTTGTCTTCCATACCATTTTCTCTCGATACCCTTGATAGGTTTCAGGCTTGATACCCTTCTCATTGTGGTCTACCCGACTTTCGACTGTACCCGCCTAGTGATTGTTCGCATGCTAGCAACCTAGTTGCCAATCTTTTTAGGGACATAAATGGGTGATTGCGGGGTTATACCATGGTACCTAGGATAGACATCGGGCCATGCTTTGCATATTACAACTGGAGGGTGCTTCCATGTTGGAGTTTCACTTGCACCGACAAGTTTCTCTAGTGTTGGTTGTTGTAACTGTTCTTCCAAATAGTTTTAGTGATTTCTTGTCTTATCTCCTAGGGGATTCTTTTTAGTGTGTGTTACTTTTGAACGTGTAGAATACCTTAGCGTGTATTGGATCTTCTCACACAGTCAAGGATCCTGAGCTCTGCCAATCACGAAGGCTTCTGGGCCTGCCGTCGGTTACACTGGAGCCACCCCCGCCACCATTGAGGCGGAAGCTAGACCAACAAGGGTCTTTCGAAGCGACTGGGTTAGAAACCGTTGTGCCCGAACAACTCTCGAAGGAATAAACCACCAATATTGTCTTGGTTGAAACCCTAGCCACTGATATCTGGGCATCGTTTACTGCACCAATCCAATTTCATGAATGCCAGACAGTGCCTCACACATCTATGGAAACAAACGCTGTTACTTCTTCTGGGAATTCTTCAATTCCCACCAGAGTTGCTACCATAGGAGAATCATCTCCCAACTTACCGTATTTGGTCCAAGCCACCATGGTCTCAGCCACAACTACGTCGCACAGTGGACCGAACCCATCTATGGTGGTGGCCACAACCCCCTTCACACCTAGTGCGACAGGCCCTCCATTCTCATACGGTATGCCTAGTTCGGGTACAAGTCCTACACTCACTTACTCCAATTTCCAGAATTTGGGTCTGGGGGTAGGGAGCTCTAACGCTCCTCTGCAAGGTCAACTTGGGGGAACTCATGTCCCTTTTAATGCTTTTCCTTACACCAGAGGTCATATCCCTCCTTTGTCCCCTTCGCTTGGTGGTCTGCATCAGTAGTCCATCGGACAACCTACACACACTAGTTTATTTGGAGCTGGGAGTCAAGGAACACCTGCGCACAATATGCCGGTAGGTTCGTCACCGTTTGTTTGGAATGGGACATTTGGTAACAAAACTTTCTCATCCACTGCTTTCCCATCTGGGGGCACTCCCATTTTTGGATAATCTACTCCTGTGCGGGGTACTATTCCTGTGCAAGGGGCACATATAGCAGGACCTTGGAACTCAGGACAAGGATCCATTCCCTCCTCTGGAATGTCGTTCTGGGGTAATTCTTTCCACAGTCAATGGAACCCTGGATAGACTACTATCCCTCTCCCATTAGGACTGACATGGGGTAATCCTTCCCAAAGTCCTTCGAACACGATGCATGCCCAACACCCTATGTCATTTATGGGAAATCAACTGATGATGTCTCCACAGATGAAAAATCCTTACACTGGTCAGGGCCATGGTTTCTACCAAAATCCGGGCCATCAGCCAAACGTTTCCTGGCAACCTGGTGCCAGTCAAACTCCATGATCCTTTTTCCCGGGTTATCAACAACAACCCAAACTACCATTCCTGGCGACTTTACACTTGCCAGATTTGACAAGGTTGTTAAATGATCCTATTTTTCATGATCCGCGTTGGCCTCCTATGCCAATGAAGTTTCTTTTGGACATTCCAAAGTTTGAGGCCAAGCCTAATGAAGATCCAGGTGATCATGTGACTACCTTCCATCTTTGGTGTTCATCTAACTCATTGAAAGATGACTCCGTACAGTTGCGATTTTTTCAAAGTACTCTTATCGTAAGTGCCACGAAATGGTACATCGAGATCGATCGCTCAAGATACTCTTCCTTTGGCTAACTGGAAATGGCCTTCCTTAACCATTTCCAGTTACCTATGATATACGACATTGGCACAGAGCTGCTCACCAATTTTGAACAGACAACCCCAGACCATATCTCTGATCATATCCGAGAGTGGAGACACTGGAAGAGTCTAATCAAAGTACCAGTCCCACCAACATTCCTTCTTGAGTGGTTCCTTAGGTATTTTGTCCCACAATTATCCAAAGATGTCGCGACTTCCGGAGTTTTCTCTGAAGAAGATGCCATCATGAGGGCTCAACAGTTTGAGCTCATCTATTCTCAGTCTGGTTTATTATACAACATCCTGCCAGATGCACCATGATCGATACTGGATAAAACTAGACAGAGAGATGGACCACATGCCGATGGTATTGTTGGTTTAGTACAAACCAAGCCCGCTAAGCAATTGACAAAACAGTTGCAACAGTTATCTATACAACACACAACAGCCAGCCAGACTACTGCTTTGGCTTCTCCTCCTACCCAAACGTCGGAAGTACACTCCGTGCAGTCGACTAACCCAAAGGCCACCCAACACCCTGAAGGGAAGAAAAAACAATGAAAGAATGGTAAGGGGGATAAAAAACCCACTGATAATGCTAGTGGGGACAATACAGAAAAACGAAAGGTGAGGTAACCATGCAACTTGTGTGCGGAAGACCACCCGACCCATCTTTTTCCTTGCCTTTCAGAGGCCCAAATTTTTTTCACACAGCAACAACATGCAGTGTTGACTAATCCTTTTCAACATGGGAAAAATTTAACTCAAGCCTCTACAAGTACAGAAGGGGGTAGCCAAGAAACCTTCCCTCCTCCAAACAATCCCTCATCCGCGAATGTATATATGGTTAGGGGTGATGCATTCATAACGACTAGAACACACGACTATACTAAACCAAGCGCTTCTGAGAAGGGTAAAGAAGTTGAGCTCCCATCTCTTCCTCTTCAGATCGAGAAGATGTTGGGAGAAACAATGACATGCATTCCAAAGGGTGCATTTAAGAAAGATTCTCACAACCCAAATGCAAGGGCCACCCATAATTACTCTGTGGTGGAAGATTTATCACAAACCCCTTGTGCGATGTCTTCTTTGAAGGTCCTCCAAAGCTTTCCTACTTAGAGGAAAGCCTTGTTAACCGCTTTGGGCTCTACTGAGACTTGTAACCCAGGTACCATCATGTTAGATACAACTAACTTAAAACCTCGTCTGCCTTACCACGTAGCGTTTCATATAGTAGTGGCTCATCCCAGGAAAACTTTTACATGGAATATCTTCTGCACAGTGGTCGACGAGGGCGCATCAACGTGTGTTATGTCGTTAGCATGATGGAAGGCCATTGGCCAGCCCGCTTTGTCTCCATCACCTACTCTCCTCATTGCTTTCGACGATCGTTCTTTCCGACCACATGGAATCATTCCTTCTTTCCCTGTGCAGTTAGGAGGGAAGACCATGTGTGTCGAAGTAGAGGTAGTTGATTCTCCCCTCGACTATAACCTCTTGTTAGGTCAAAGTTGGACTTATTCTATGCAAGCTGTGGTTGCTACAATTTTCCGAGTCTTGTTGTTTCCGCACGAAGGCCGGATAGTGACCATCGATCAATTGTCTTTCTCTAGACCTGACCCAGCTTTGGGGGAATCCACGGTCCCAATGATAGATAATCCTCAACCAGGTGTTGTTAATGTAGAAGTTGGTTTGTGCCCTTCCTTGATGGGTACTTTCGATTACCCACCTCCTCACGATGATGTCAAGTTTATATCTAATCACCATAAGGTTGAGATTTTTCAAGTTTCGTCGTTCCACACGACCTACTTTGAGGATCCTTGGTTTCTTCCTTCCCCATCAGCCACGATGGATAAGACAGGGCACCTTAGCATGTACATGCCCTTGTCGGTCGCTGAGGTAGCGTACTCTTTAGTCCAGCAAGCCTCAGCCAATCCTGATCCGACTCCAGCACAAGAGTTGGATCCACTTTTAGAGCCTATTTGGGCTCAGGGTTCTCTCACTAACGTCGATTCATTAGACTTAGTCTTGCCTTCAGACGAAGCAGTAATCGAAGCAATAACTAGTCCAGACAAACCTTGGGAAGATCTTCATCACAAATCATATTTCCTCCCAGAGTTAAGCCGAATCGAGGCAGGAGAATTCACTGTTACTATGACGAGAGATCAGCCATGTCCTATTAATCTCTTAGCCATGCAGGAAATTTATGCTGAGGGTAATATGGCGACTATCGCTGAAACTATACCCATCAAAATATCCCGAAACCTTGGCGTCATGGAGAATGTCCTTGTTGGAGCAGATTGCTCCACCGAAGAGATTCAAATTTACACGGATCTTTTCAAAGAATTCCGCGACATTTTCGCCTGGTCTTATGAGGAAATGCCAGGTATCGATTTGAAAATAGTTGAAAATGAAATCACAATGTATCCTGACGCCAAGCCTGTTCGACAAAAACTTCATCCAGTCATCAATCCCAAGAAAGAAACAACCATCAATATTGAGGTTGAGAAATTGCTAAAGGCAGGTTTCATTTATCCTATTCATTTGACTCAATGGGTGTCAAACCCCGTGCCGGTTAATAAAAAACAAGGCATGATTAGTGTATGTACCGATTTTCGTGATTTGAACAAAGCATGTCCCAAAGATAATTTTCCAACACCATTCATTGACCAGATCATTGATGAATGTGTCGGTTGTGAAGCCTTTTCGTTCATGGATGGTTTTTTGGGATATAATCAAATCCAAATCAAACTTGAAGACCAGCACAAAACGAAATTCATTGGTCCGTGGGGTACATTTTCCTATCGTAAGATGCCTTTTGGCCTTAAAAATGTTGGAGCCACATTCTAGCGGACCATGTCTTTTGCGTTTCATGACCTCAAACATATAGTCGAAGCCTATCTAGATGATTTAGCATCATGCTCTCGCAAGCGAACTGATCATCCCACATAACTCAGACTAATCTTCGAACGTTTCCGCTACTTCAGGATTCACTTGAATCCAAATAAGTGCAACTTCTACGTAACGTCAGGACGTTTGTTAGGTTTCATCATATCAACAACAAGGATCATGGTCAATCCTCTTAAGGTGGAGGCAATAATCTAGTTTCCCCCCCCATGAACAATCGTACAAATTTAGAGTCTACAAGGCAAGGAAAACTTCTTACGACGCTTCATCGCCAACTATGCCGAAATCACCAAGGGATTTATGCATTTACTGAAGAAAGATGTTCCCTTTTTCATAGACGAAGCCGCTCAATGCTCTTTCGACACATTAAAAAACACCCTCACAACCGCACCACTGCTACGACCACCTAACTACAACAAGGATTTATTGTTATATCTGGTTTCCGTAGAGTCAACCATAGGCATGGTTTTAGTTTAGGAGGATGATCTATTACCTGAGTCGAGGCCTCGTAGGACCGGAACTTAATTATTCACATATCGAAAAACTTGCGTTGGCAACAGTTCATGTTGTTCAATGGTTCCATCACTATGTTCTATTTCGTAAGAAAACCGTCATTGCTGTCGTGAATCCATTCCAATACATGTTGACACGATGAGTTATTGGTGGAAAAATCAGTATATGGATGGTCATCCTCCAAGAATTTGACTTAGACTTCATTTCAGCAAAGGCCAAGAAGTCATTGGTCTTCGCAGATCTTATTTCGGAACTTCCAGTTGAGTCAGGTGACGTTGTGCCTGAGGAATCACCTATCCGAGGGGATATGATTTTGATAGCATCTTCAGACCCCTGGTACAAAGATATACTTATCTATCTCTAGAATTTAAAGTGCCCCACCTCTGCTTCTCGTGACGAGCATCGACAGATACGCCATCAAGCTAAGAATTATCTCATACTCGATGATACGTTGTATCGGAGAGGTGTAGACTGCATCTTGTGTCGATGTCTCACTCATGAGGAGGCAATCATAGTGCTCAAAAATTGTCATACCGGAGCTTGTGGCGATCATTTATATGGGTTGGAAACAACCCAAAATATCCTACGAGCAGGTTACTTCTGGTCGACACTTATCAAAGATTGTATCGAATCGGTCAAGAAGTTCCATCCGTGCCAAGTCTTCTCTCTGAAGATGAGGTCACATCCCGCTCCTATGTTTCCTGTCATCACAGTTGGTCCCTTGACTAAGTGGGGGATTGATTACACTACATGCAATCCCTCGTCTGCAAGGGGCCACCGCTATATCATCGTAGCTGTCAACTAATTCACTAAGTGGATCGAAGCTATGCCAACGTTTAAAGATGATGGAGAGACTGCATCTCTCTTTTTCTTCAACCAGATCGTAGCATGGTTCGACATCCCGAGAGAGATTTTCACTGACCATGGCAGTCACTTTCAGAACCAAATGATGACTGAATTAACATCAAATCTTGGGTTACGGCAGGAAAATTCATCACCTTACTACCCCCAAGCCAATGGGCAGGTGGAAGCTGTAAACAAAACTCTTAAGACTATTCTACAACAAACTATCAACTCAGCCAAGTCAAATTGGCATTTGATGTTATACTCGACATTATGGGATTACCGAACATCTGTTAAGACTGCAACCTGTTTCTCACCTTTTCAACTCGTTTACGGGCTGGAGGCAGTCTTGCCCATTGAATGTCAAATCCCATCTCTGAAATTGGCAGTACAATTATTGCCAGACATTTCTCCACTTGAATAATGGTTAGTCTACCTTGAGGAGCTTGATGAGCAGTGTCACGATGCGTCCCTAGCCAACGAGGCTCACAAACATAAGGTCAAGTTTCAATATGACAGGTCCGTTCGTCCTTGGATTTTCTCTGAAGGCGACCTTGTCCTAGTCTATGACCAAGACAAGGACCCCCTGGGGGCATGAAAGTTTAAACCCATGTGGTTCAGACCCTTCATTATAAAAGAGGTATTGAAAAAGGGCTCTTATCGTTTGGTTGATTTTGAAGGGAATGCTTTGGCGGAGCCTAGAAATGGGCTCTACCTCAAGAAGTATTACTCATAGACAGGTCACTGTGGGTAACTTTTGTAACATATGTATAGTTTTTGTACTATTACTTTTTAAGTTTCTTTTAAAGTATTATGGACGTGTCATTGATGTTATATTTCGTCCATATGGAAGATGTCAAGTGAGTCCGAGGTGTTTGTTGGGTATGCGAACAGTGCTAGTCGACACACGTGGAGGCTTGCCTCTGTAGCTTGGGTAATCTTTTCACCACAGGGTCAGTTGTTATATTCCAAAGGTATATGCTTAGGTGACACCACAAATAATGTTGTGAAGTATAGTGCAGTTATTGAGTTTCTTCGTGATGCCTTGTCATTGGGTATCTCTCATCTCGACGCTCAACTGGTTGTGTCGCAGCTAAACAGAGTATATCGGGTTCATGATCCAACTTTACACCGACGATTCCTTAGGGTACGTATCTTAGAATGAAACTTTGATTATATTACATATTTTCATGTTCCTAGGAGATTAAACCAAATTACAAATACTCTAGCTAATCAAATTTTAGATTGGCATCTTTCTCACATATAAAAAGAACATGGACATAAACATGTAAATACATTTTTGCACACATAATCCATAAGACACAAAAAATATAAAAACCATATATAAACATCACAAAATACTCAGAGTACATAGATCGACGCAAGCGCCTCAAAAATGGGAACACTAACGAGTCACCAGGCTTATGCCCTCAAAAATATATACAACTAGGTGCTCGTGGAACATAAAAAGTCTAAAGTCTGTTCAGGGCCTATGGTCCCTATTATAATCATCTACAGCACAGGCTAGACGCCTAAACAATCATACCCATGTCCGAGGTGCCCCCACAACATGAGGCTGCATGGATGGCGGCAGGTCCTCTATCTCTACCATCGGGACTGGGCGAGTGAGCGCAGTGAAGTTCCGCTCAATTCGCCTAAGGACCCTCTCGGCCTCTCCTGCTGGGAGGTTCCCTGCTACTACTGCTCCCCCAGTCACGGCAGCCATGGCTTCTGGCCGTGGGTAACACCTGTTTCGTGCATAATCGGCAGGTCGCACGGGTCCCACATCTACATACAACAAACGTTTACCTGTCAAATACTCTGGCATATAAAAAAAAATGATATATATAAAAAAAAGACATAAAAATTACATATGAAAACAAAAAAACTACAAAGGTGGAGACTTACCCATCTTCCCTTGCTCCTCACTAGGAGGCATGGGTATCTTTGGGTCTCTAGAGAAGTCTATCCTTGCATACGGGTAGTCCTCGATAACAGGGATCTGTCGTGACATCCAAGCAAAGAATTCATCGTCGAAGGACTCAACGGTCCTTCCACCACCCTATCGCGGCAGTAACACTGCCCATATACACACTGCAGTGAAAGAGGCCATATGTCCTCGTACTACAACCCGAGGACTGAAACTTGGAACTCTCTCAAAAAAGAATGAACACAAGCTGGTCCCGAACCCAAAGTTCCTTTGTGTCCGTTGTTGACAATCTGTCAATTGCCTCTTCATGCACTCAAGCAGTGTGGTACTCAAATCAAAAATTTGTGCATTCATGCACTGGATGGCACAGTTCATCTATGCGTGTGAATCCTGATGCACGATTGTTGAGCTGGTAATCCGCCCAATCAGTAACAAGATAGATTGTAGTGCTAAGTTGGTAATCTTGCTAATGGGTACCTGGGAACCCACACATTCGGTCCCAGCCTCACAGTGCTCATCTATCAACTCCGAGATCTTGTTCGGCCCCACAGGAAAAGACTGGAAGTTGACTGGTTCCCCTCTCCTTGAGAGGCCAGTCAGAAAGTAAATTTCCTTGGTGGTGGGCACCAATGATTTCCCCTCTATCATAAATGCCTCTTCATTAGGATGCCAGTAATCAATCAAGGCATTCAGTAGCCTTGGTTGTGCGTGCATAAATGAACATAGAAAGAATTTGAGTAAACCGCATTGCATTAACATGGCCACAACATTTGGATCTACAACAACCAACTCACTGATTGCCTCGTGCTCCCTTTCCCTCCACTGGACATACATCCAGCCAACACAACAAGGAAGAGGAGGGTTAATACTTATTTTTAGCTTGATTTTCCATCAATAATGTGGGTACATGCGGGCTGTATAGGTGACAGTCACGTGTACACACATGCAGACTTTATTATGCCCGCGTGTACACACGTCCTGTCCAAAGACAACCCACGTGTACCTAGGGTCGACCTTTTTAAGGTCGACGCCCACCCAAAAAATAAACTAAATGACTAAATTGAAGTATTGAATAGAAATATAAGGGAGTTTGTACTTACTTGGTCCAAGAATAAGTTCGTTTCATCCACTATAGCTCCTGGAATCACTTTCTTTGGCAAAGGGGGTCTTTTGGCTCCAGAGTCAATTTCCAAATCAACAATGGTGATAATGAGCTGCCCCCCTTATTAGTTTCTTTTTGTCACTTTTTTGGCCCCCCTTATTAGTTTCTTTATACCAAAAACCATTTAGAGTGATACAAGAGTTATATGGGAGGGATTTGATCAGGTATTGGGACAAATTTTTGAGTTTCAAAAAAATATTGACGGTCCATTAATTTTTTTTTTTTTTTTTTAAATCAACTTGAGCATATAGGTTAGGATACCACCCCAACTTTTGCATCTCCTTTCCTTTTTATTATGCTATAGGATCGATCCCATCCAGTTGTGACACAAAACCATCATATCTTCTCTAGAAGTGTCGTGACTTGGTGGTAGAGCTTACCAAAACATGGATGCCCTAGGTAGGTCTTGGTTGCATTATGGTGTCCATGCCATTTCTAAAAACACTGTAGGCTTGGGAGTCCGTATAGTATTTCATGAATATGAGTTTGAGCCTCATTTGCATAAGAATTTTTCACTCTTTGTCTTACCCTCAGGACTCCCAAAACATAACGGGTCTCCTTTTAATCCCTTTTCAGGCCCTGTAAAAATGAAAAGATTGTTGAGCGATCTTGTCACCTTTCACGCTCGTTAAAATGAAATTTGAAGTCACGTCTGTCCGACGGTAGTTTACCCCTTTTTCGTTCCAGATGGTCAACTGTACGAACATAGGTATACTCTATCGAATTCATGTTCTTTAGAAGAGTACTCTCAGGTACAATTTTATTCATTTTTCGAGCCTAAGAGACTAAATTTACGAAAAAGAAACCCCCAAGGAGTCCATAGTTAAGCTCTTTTCAGACTCCCTAAAATTGAAAAGATCGCCAAGTGACCTTATTCTTTCACACTCATTAAATTGGTCTAGAACAATATTCTAGACGAAGTCCATAGTAAATCTTTTTTCAGACTCCTTAAAAGTGAAAAAATAGCCGAGTGATCTTGTCCTTGTCACACTCGTTAAAATGGTTTTGAATTGACGTCTAATCGGTGCTAGTTTATCCCTTTTTCAAACTGACTAGACTATTGTCGAAAAAGGTACCCCATCGGAGTCTCCTTTTATGCTTTTTCAGACTCTCTAAATATGAAAAACCACCGAGCTTACCTTCTCTGGGCTCGTTAAACTTACATTGAAGGACGTTACCATTGTGTGTTCTATCAACTACATTTGCATACCTTATCCACCAACCTTGTGACAGTTTGCTTCTGCGTCTTAACACCTTTGGCCACCGGAGGATTTTTCCCGAGTATCATTTTACCAGAACATCAGTCTTGTCCTTGTGCCTTGAGCTTGTATGTTTGCAGTACTCATTCCTCCATTGTAACGTAATATTCCTTTATTCTTTTTCAAAAATTATCAAAAAGAACAAAAAAATCAAATATACCCCAAAAAGAGGATGGGAAAAGTATTTTCTTTATTGGCAGCATAATGAATTGCCCTTGGATAAAGAACATCTGTTCGTTTGATCATCAGACTATGGGATGTAGTACGACCTTAGGAATCTTTTCTTGCTATATAGAGTTGTGTCCTCCACCGTTTGGTTACTCTTCCAAACATATGGAGAGTTTGTGTTGCCTCTTGCTTTGTAGACTTATGATTAACATATATGTTGCCTAAGACTTATCACTTGTCATGTTGTTGTCCAAGGGAAGTTTGTCACTAAGCCTGAGTCAACCCTTCTGCAATATGTCTCTTGTCCGCATACTCAGCCATCTTGAACGTCCAATCAAGTCCTTGTTCGAAATCACTGAAGTCTTCAGTCTGATCATTAAGATTATCAAGTCCATAACCAATGAGCCATCGAAGACCTCTGGGTAGTGAAGTCATACACTCATATTACACTCCTACCCGAGTTTTAGAAGATTTTGAAGTTGTTGCTCGAGGTCTAAAGTACAACCATTAGGCTGAATCAACTTCTGGAAGATGGGTACTCTATATGTATATCTTTCTAATTTCGAGATGTAACTCCGCTATGTATTATTTGCGACTACTCTTTATAGTTATTTGACATGGATCTACAGTGTATTTGATTGGTATCCATGGTTCTATTTTATCCTGAGCATGGGTATGCCCACTTCAGTGAGACATTTGTTATTTTGCAGACGCCACCTCCTGGTTCCTGATCCTTGGGCTCACTCGTTCAACACATCAGTAAAGATTGGTAATGTATTTCAGCCATCAGATGCTCTTCTGACCTCACACATTAGGGGGCATCTGTTATAACCCTAAATTGCGCCACACATGCTTACCTGGCATCAGGCCAAATCATATCCCTTCATTTCCAAAACATCTGCTGAAAAACTCTTTGGAAATACTTTTGTGTCAAGGCCCACACACCCTAACTCATTACTGCACGCGTGTGCATGCTGGCTGGCTCACTATAACTCGTGTTTACCTAACAAAGAATGAAAAAAGGAAAGTTGCTGACGGAACAAAAAGCTATGGGTCAATTAACTGAAACTCTCGACCATGCATGGCCGAGGGTTCATCCAAAACCCTAGCTCCTTATAGCCTATAAAAGAAGGGGTAGGGGTACCATTTGGAGAAGGAAAAAATATAGCGAAGAAAATCTGCCCATTTATGTAATCCATTGTCCCAACCCTTTAGCCTTTCCTCATGCCAAAGGATTTAAGGCAAAGCAGTTGGAGGACAGAAGAAGAGGAGCCCGGGATCAGGTTCAAGGAGTGGTGGTCGGTCTCAGATTTGATTGTAAGTTGATTCATTTTCATTAATAAAAAGAATACTTTTCCCGTCCCAATGCATGAATCATCTATGGTTTGGTTAAATAATGCTTGATTTCTAACCCTCAAGTAGAGAAGTAGCATGCATGCGTAGTTGGTATTTGTCTTGATTGCAGGTTATCTGTGGAAGGAGAAGCACAAGAAAGTGGTCAAAGTGCAACCGAGGATCTACATCGAATGTCGCTGATAAGGTTAGTGGTTCTCTTCATGCATTTAATGTGAAAGAGGGGTTTTAATCTTGGGTTTTAGGTTAAAAAGTAATTTATTTTCGGTCAAAATCTGCATGCAAGTCTGACCCTAGTTTGCTAGTCCGTAGGGTATTTTTCTCAATAATAATAATCCATGGAAATATCCATCTGAGCATCCTATGAAATCTTTGGTCCCACGAGCGTCATGAAAAAAAATAAAAAATAGAACAATAATTTATGGCATAAAATCATGGCTTTTCATGGAAAACCCCTTAAAAACTGTTGAATTTAAAATGCTCATAATTTCACTTCCCGAACTCTGTTTTAGATGATTTTTTTTTTGAAATTGCATGAAATTGTGAGATGAACTCAGAAATGTAATTTGTTTGGACAAATTTTTCCTCCATTTTCTACATAACTGTATATACCTGGAAAAAAAAAATTACGCCGCCATCCATGGAAAAAACCCTGAAAATTGCAAAATTTAAAACTTCAATATCTTGACTTTCCGGACTCCGTTTCAGACGTTTTTTTTTCAAATTGGGTGTTTTTCAGAGGGGAAATTAAATCTACAACCTATTTATAATTTTTTTTCATATAAATATATTGAAAATTTATGGATTGTCGATGTCCTCTTTTTTTTTTCTCCGAAAAAAAAATCCAGAAAAAAATAATATTTGCCCACAATGTTTGTCAAGGAAAGTTCTCTGATACCACTTGTTAAAAACCTGACTAGATCTAATTACAAAATACCAAAATAGTACCAAATATATCTGAATACATTCACCACACAAGATATATGAAACAATATAGAAAACCACCACTTTATTATATCAAAACCCTTAGGGTAGGGAAACACCATACAATGGATCCTATTATGGAAGGGATCCTCTCTTGTTCACTTGCCTCTTTGAGGGGGATTCCTCCTAATTAGCTTCATCTCCAAACACAATGCTTCTCTTCATGTCCCATTACATTTCTTGAACCTCTTTATATAGTGCTACCATCACCTATGAACATTCTAGAGGAGGAATCTTCTAGAAGTAGAACCTTCTAAGAAGTCCTCCTACATTTATTATATCTAATTACCCATTTATTATATCTAACTACCATAGTGGGCCTTATTTAATAATATAGTGGACCTAGTCCACCTTACATTGAACGACCTCCAATATTATCACTATGGTCCCTTTGGGACCCCCCACTACCTCTCTAGCTACCTTACATTCAATATTATTCATTTCTCCTTTTAGTTCATCCAACCAAGACCTCTTGTTATGATTTATCACATGAGATATACTTGGACTTTTGTATTCCCTTCTAGTTGAGTGCATTGGTGAGTGATGATGATGTCTAACCATGCTTATAGATCCTTCCATTTTGGCAAGATATTTGTGACTCTTAGACTTGCTTGATTCTGTCTCCTTATGCATTTTATTTCCTATTATGTCCAAGCTCTGCAACAACTTGATGTTGGATCCACATTGTTGCTCCTTAAGCTTCATAAACCTCTCATTATTGTCCTTATGGATTTCCATGTCTCTTTTCAGACTATTTATAGTCTCCACTAAATTCATGATCTCCTCTTTTATTTATCCAATCCCATTGGATTATGCCCTTCATTACCCATGCTCACACCCAACCCCCTGACTTCATCTTCATAGTTGTAAGTTATTTGTGCATCTTCCATGCCTCGGGTCTATGATCTCTCTGTTGAATTGTACTTGGTTCTATATGTGTCCTTAGTTATTCAAAATTTCCATGAAATAGGATTTGTTAGACCACGATAATTTAACAAATCTATCATTTTATGCACCATTCTTCCCTTTAAATGCACTAGAAATATCATTTATGATTTCTTGTGAATTTTACTACCCATTTACGTTTCTCGGTGAATACATGGAATCCTCTGTCAAATACTTTTCAAATGAATTTTTTGTTTCTTAATTATGAGTCTTCAGAAGAATATTATTGATGGAAATGGAAAGGAAAGGATATCCATTAGCACATGAAACATAGCTTCAACACTCAACAACTCTCTAATCATTCCTTCAGATTTAATAGTGACCATTGGTTTTTTATCACTGACCATCAGAATGCTCAACATGACCTTCATACTTAGCAACCATTCGATCTAGAATCTGATTTAATATCAACCATAATACATTTCACTGTAGTTCTAAGGACACCATTTCTTCCATTCAAACTTCCTTGATCTCCAAAATACACTCTTGCATTCCACCGCCCTTATTTTTAGCCCACACTAATAAAATTTTCCAATAATTTCACCGTAGGTCTAAGGCATTTGCATTCAAAATTTTGTGTCCTCCAAAATACACCTTAGTGTTCCACCACACTTATTTTTCACCCATACTTAGATACTTTTCAAAACATTTCACTATGGGTCTAAGGCATTTGCTTGATTTTCTTTTCTATATCCACGACCTCATTCATCTGACTGATTCCTCATACTTATACAATTTCATTTAATTCATTATGCTTTGCAATGTCTTGTTACTTAGTCTATTTTTTAGATCTCATCGTGGGCCTCGAGTCAAGGTTCCACAGGACACGCATGTGCCTTGCCACCACAACTCCAAATAACTTGCCACCTACCACACTAGCCACTGTGTACCTACCACCATGGTAATACACATCACCCTTCTACCACATCAGATGACACATGGCCTCCATATCATGTTGATGTTACTGTACAAAAAAATACCCATTGTTTTTCCAAATATGCCCAATTTTTCAATTTCTTTCTTCGGTTGTCATTGAAGTTCTATAAATATGAAATTCAACCAATTACAAGCCCAAAAAATGGCCGAATAAAGATTTGAATTGGGGATTTCTAATCCACGGGATAAATTTTCTTCAATTACTCATGATTTTTCCCCAATTTCACAAGAGTACTTTTATCAAATAGTTTCAATATGTACTTTGAAATTTTCCTCGGGGAATTTTAACAAACAATTTACAAATGCTTATGAAATTTTAACCCAAAAATTCAGCTTTAGTGCTCTGTTATTTGACCCATGCAGGCTTAGTTTCAAAACTGGGTCTTTGATACCACCCATACTTAGAAACGTTTCAAATAACTTCACTACGGGTCTAAGGAATTTTCATTCAAAATTTTACGGACTCAAAAATACACATTAGTGTTCCGCCACACTTATTTTGCTCCCATACTTAGATACTTTTCAAAACATTTCAATGCGGGTTCAAGGAATTTGCTCGATTTACTTGTCTATATCCACTATCTCATCTTTCTGACTGATTCCTCATACTTATACAATTTTATATAATTCATGATGCTCTGCAATGTCTTGTTACTTATTCTATTTTTTAGATCTCACCATGGGCCTAGAGTCAAGGTTTCACAAGACATGTAGACATCCTACGACCGTGGCTCCACATCACCTTCCACCTGCCACATTGACCACCATGTCCCTACCACCATTCTTGTACACATCACCCTTCTATCACATCAGCTGACACATGGCCTCCATGTCATGCTGACGTCATTGTATAGAAAAATACTCAACTTTTTTCCAAATATGCCCAATTTTTCAATTTATTTCCTTGGTCGCCATTGACGCTCTATAAATATGAAATTCAACCAATTACAAGCCCAATAATTCTCGAATAAATATTTGAATTCGATATTTCTAATCCACGGGATAAAGTTTCTTCAATTACATGTGAATTTTTCCTAATTTCACAATATTACTTTTATCAAATAGTTTGCAGACGTACTTTGAAATTTTCCTCAAGGAATTTTAACAAACAATTTATAGATGCATATGAAATTTTAACCCACTAATTCAACTTTAGCACTCTGTTATCTGACCCATTTAGACTTAGTTTCGAAACTAGGGCTCTGATACCACAATGTAGCATCTCTAGCCCCTAGATGGTCCACACCACACAAAATTTCCTCTCTGATACCATTTAATTAATAACATGCTTTGCATATGCAACAATTACACAATGAAAAAAAAACATACAATTCATGCATAAACAAGTATAATAAAACATACATAATTTATATAAGCATAAAAACATAGATAAAATAACACTTATTTTTTTAATAATTGACCAAATGTGTGTAGACCTTAGACTTTCATCCTAGCCACAGACTCTGTTGCTAATAAAATCTCAGTAGTCAGTCACCCCTGAGCTAAGGATAGAAACTCCACTAGGGAAGGCTTCCTAAGTCAAACTAAGATATAACTAGAATAATAAAACTTAGGTCAAGGTTCCAACTATTGCAATTATCTTACAACCTCTCATTTCCCTCAGTCTGTCCCACCCTAGGAAGTATTACCCTTATCTTCTCAACAGTTCTTCGGTTGTCCCACTTTTCTTTCGAGTCTTCAACAATAGGATGGACATAAATTATTTGAGATCTATAGATATTTCTAAGAACACAGGGAAAAAGTTTCTCACCCAAAGAGAATGCTCACATGCATGACTACCTGCTTCTTTAGTTTTCCCATAGGCCTGATAGCCTGCTTATTCATCCCAAACTAACCAATTATACTTGTTACAATTCACTACAAAAGAACCCAAGTACATGTATAAATATGGATGGTAGGGAGAGTACAAATGAAAAGAGTCACTGTGAGAGTAATGAGAATCCCCTCAAAATACACTAATTCCCCCCAATATATTTTCATGTCCCCAACTTGATACTTGTCATGATGGAAACTACATGGGACCCACTTTGGAATGAATTTCCCCACTTTAGGAACTTAGGATAATATATCTCCTGATTTATACTTTAGGAAATACTAATATAGTATTTCCTTTACGTAAGCCTCCTTGGCTTAGCACCTCTTGCTAGACCCTTAACTCCCTTTCCATCTAGTGGAGTTCTAGTCCCCCATACTCTTTTTTTCTAGTTGGTCTATAGAAATGATGTATTTTTATTAATAATATGAGTGTGATGACATATTGCAATGATAGGCTCACTGGCCTTTTATCATCTAGTCTTTTTGGCCCGAGAATCACACAAGCACTCTGGCCTCAAAATATCTAGGCTAATCACCAACCTATATGTACATTTATAATTTGGGTTCAACCTAGGAGTATTACATTCCCATCCCTCTTATTTATGCACTATCCTTGGTGCATTATATATAGATGTATCACCCAAAAACTTCAAAAATATATGGATACTCCTCCCATGTGGCATCTTCATGCCCCCACGTTGCATATTCATGACCATAACAAGTCCACTGAACCTTTACCAACCTTATTTATCGATTCTAGAGAAACTTGAATTTCCAATCCAATATTCACACTAAATGAACTCGAAAGTATCATTCTTTCTCCACCTGAATCACATTCCAATAAATTACATGATTGGCATTAGGTACATATTGTTTAAGAAAAGACGCATGGAATATACTATGAATGCACATGGATGAAAGTACTGTAAGCATGTATGAAACAAGACTAATCCTTTCCAATATTTCAAAGGGTCCACAATATCTTACTGTAAGCTTTGAACACTTTCCCATATTCAGGGAACTTCTCTTGGCTTTCACTTTTAAGAACAAATGTTCACCCACTTTAAATGCTTTGTGATTTCTTCTCTTATATGCAAAAATTTTCTACCTATCTTGAGCAACATTTAAATAATTATTTATCTTCACCATTTTTTATTCCATTTCCCTGAGCAAATATTTTCCATCCACTTTGTAATGATCCCAAGAGAAATTTTTGGATTGGAACCACTAACTACCACTGATTTGTCTGATGTGCAGGTGTCTATTGAAGTTTTCCAATTATTTAAATGATGTTTATACCAGATTCATCCAATACACGCGAGATCACAATATAATCAAGATATAGAAAACACAAGCATAGATCTGACCTTTATTATAGAAGCATGAATCAGATACAATAGAAAGAGAGGATCTAGAATAATCCTCAGATGGCTCCAGTAGATAACAAGTATGAGCTACTACAAAATACTCCCGCTGATACAAACAAGCCTCCCAAAGGATGAACAAGAAATGAAGATCACCACAAGCAAATCTGAATGCCAATCTCTCCAGCTGAAGAATGCCATGCTCCAATAGAAGGCTGAAACCCTCAAAAAATTGTCCCAAATGAAAGAAGAATCCAAACGAGTCTAAGCTCAGCCAAATGATAGATCAGGGAGATAGGATCACCCTCCTGAAGTCTCAAGCTGAATGTCCAAGGAAAACTCCTCCAAACTCTGAATCTTCTATTGAAGTTGCGCCCTCCTGGATGCCTGGAACCCTAGGTAATTCAGATCTGATGATAAAGGCCTTCAAATTCCCTGAAACTCCCCAAGAATGTAGATCAGACTATGAAAACCTTGTAGGAGAAGTTTCAGACTCAAATTCCCAGTGAAACTCTCTAGATCTGAGATTTACTGAATCATAGGACACTTCCTTAGCCTCCAAGATGTCCCAATCTGAAGCTAAATATATGATGGTGATAACTCTCTATAAAAACATTAAAAATGATGGTTGTGCCGCTGCAAATAAAACCCAAGTGTCGAAATGGCCATAGTCTCTCCTGATAAGTTGGATCAAACCCTTCTCTTGGTGATGGTGCGCCCTTGCTGGAAACATAAGAATAGTACGGCCCTGCTATCTTCTGAAGTGCTAGATGGAAATATGTTGAGAGTAGAATGGTGTGGAGGAATCTTTCATCACCAAGACCAAGCTGTGGAACAAGGTGAGTGGATATTTCACCACTGAGTTGCTCACAAGGGTTTGTACATCAAAACCCCCAAACTAAATGCTCAAGAGAAATAACAAGCAATATACCAAATCCTGAATGAATAATAGGTGCGCCCCAGCCTCTTACTTATACTTTTCCTTCTAATTATCTATTGATTTAGGTTAACTCCCAAGGTTAACTTCTATCCTTCTATTGAGTTATCTTTTACTCCTTTTATCCTTTTTCTTTCTCAAGTCAACTTAAAAATATAACTTTAGTCTAGTTGACCTTCCCCCTCAGTGTGAGACTATGACCTAGTGGAGGTGCCCAGGCCACTGAGTCTCCTCATCACCTCTCTATCTAGAGGTGGGGGACATTACAATCTCCCCTGCTTGAAATTTCTTGTCCTCAAGTAATTCCAAACCTGCTTCTCTTACCACGTGCTCCTTTTCCCAGGTGGCATCCTCAGTGGGTAAATCCTTCCATCTGATCAGGTACTCTTTGATGCTTTGGTTTTTGAGCCTCTTCTCTTGAACTTCTAATACCTCCTCTAGAATCAAAACAAGCTATCCCTCCTCATCAATGGGGGGTAATAACACAATGGGCTTGATGTGTTGGCCGAGGTATTTCTTAAGGCAGGAGAAATGGAAGATGTTGTGTATTTTGCTGCCCTGTGGAAGCTCCAGCTCGTAAGCTACGGCCCCTATCTTCTTGATGACTCTGTAGAGCCCAAAGAAATGTGGTTGTAATTTCTCTGCTCCGCTCCTTTTTATGGATGCCTACCTATATGGTTGGAGCCTTAGGTAGACAAGGTCACCAACCTCGAAAGTATGATCAACCCTATGTTTGTCTGCTTGGACTTTTTTTGGTTCTGTGCTTTCTATAGATGATCCTTCAGCTCCCTGAGAATGTCTTGGCTCTACTGTATCCAATCCTGTACCATAGGTGCTCTGTTGTCATCAAAAGAAATCTCCCCAAAGGATAAAGGGTCGTAACCACACAAGGCCTTGAATGGTGACATGCCTATGGACATGTGTTGGGTAGTGTTGTAGCAGTACACTCCTAAATGCAACCATCTAGCCCACACTTTTTGTTTTCCTACCACATAATCTCTGAGGTAGCCTTCCACACACTTGTTGACTATCTATGTATGTTCGTTTGTCTGAGGGTGATAGCTGGTGCTAGGGGTCAAAGCCATACCAACCAACCTGAATAATTCCTGCCAGAATGTACTCATGAACCTGCTATCCCTGTCACTGAAAATGGTCTTGGGGAGGCCGTGCAACCTAAAGATCTCCCTAAAGAACAATTCAGCCACCTGTGTGGCACTGAATTCAATATCTATGGCGAAGAAGTGTGTGAACTTTTTCAACCTGTCTACTACTACAAAAATGCAGTCCTTCCCTTGTGTCTTTGGCAACCCGGTGATGAAATCCATGGATATGCTCTCCCATTTGTGCTCCAGAATGGGTAAGGGTTGTAGTAGTCCTGTTGGCTTCATGTGCTCATATTTGTTGTCCTGACATGTAGTACACTCCTTCACGTGCTTAATCACATCCTCCTTGAGGCCCTTCCATGAGAACCGTTCTCTCACTTGCCTACACGTCTTTTTGATCCCTTGATGTCCTACCATTGGTGAGTTATGGTACGCCTGCAATATCTTAGCCTTGAAGGATGATTCAGGAACCAAAAAGATTCGATCCTTATAGTAGATGAGGTCATTCATAACCTTGAATTCATCATCTTGTACCTGCCCATCCAATAGATGACATGCAAACTGATCCTTTGCATACTCCATCACTAGATGGTCTTTTTAGTCAACTGATACCTCAGTCATGGCAAAGATGGATGGCCTCATGGATAACGCATCAACCACCACATTGTTCTTCCCTTTGACAAATTCAATGTCAAAATCATAGGCCTGTATTATGCTTACCCTTTTCTACTACCTCTCATTCAAATCCTTATGCTCCAATAGATATTTGAGACTATTATGATCTGACTTGACCACAAACTGGGCACCAACCAAGTATTGCTGGAATTTGGCTAGTGCATGCATGATATCCATCATTTATTTGTTGTTAATGTTATAGAGTAGCTCAGGACCTCTAAGTTTCTGAGTCTCATAGGCAAGAGGGTGCCTCTTCTGCACTAGTACAGCCCCTATTTCTTCCCCGGAGGCATCACACTCCAAGGTAAAAGGAAGACTGAAGTCTGGAAGGGCTAAGACTGGGCACGTACTCATCACTTCCTTCATCTTTTCCATCATTATTTGAGCCTCCTCGTCCCACTTGAAGGATCCTTTCTTAGTCAAATCGGTCAAAGGTGCACACAGTTGAGAAAATCCTTTGACAAACTTCTTGTAATACGTGCACATACCCAAAAATCCTCTCAATTATATGAGTGTCTTAGGAGTAGGCCATTCCATGATGGCTTGTATTTTCTCTTGATGTACCTGTAACCCTTTTCCCCAATGATGTGTCCTAAATAGAGGACCTCTTTCATTCCAAACTCACATTTGGACTCCTTAGCATACAATGATTGTTCCTCCATGATTGACAAAATTTGATCCACATGCCTGAGATGCTCCTCCCACGTCTTGCTGTAGATAAACAAGTCATCAAAAAATACCAACAGGTCCTTCCTCAACTACTTGTTGAACACATGGTTCATACATGATTGGAATGTAGCAAGGGCGTTGGTTAAGCAAAAAGGCATCACCAAAAACTCATAATGGTCGTAGTGACATCTAAAAGTTATTTTTGAGATGTCTTCCTCCCTCATCTTGATCTGATGATAACCAGAGCAAAGATCAATCTTGGTGAAGTAGGTGGCCCCATGAAATTCGTCCAACAGTTCATCAATCCTTGGTATCGGGTACCTATTTTTTATGGTCTTTTTTTTCAAATCCATGAAGTCATTACACATCCTCATAGTGCCATCTTTCTTCTTCACCAACACTACTAAAGAAGCAAAAGGGCTACTACTAGGCCTGATGTGCCCCATGTATAGAAGTTCCTTGATGGCCTTCTCTATCTCATCTTTGTACTTCTTGGGATGTCTGTATGGTGTGGTGATAACTGGTTTGGCCCCTTCCTCTAGCTCAATAATGTGCTCAAACCCCCTATATGGTGGTACCCCTAGAGGAATAGGCCCAAACACCTTGTGGTGCCTATCGAGGATTTCTTTGATCTCTAGGGTGTAGTGAACCTTTCCCTGTTCATCCATACATGTCACAATCCTACATTCGACTGTGTATACTATCTCATCTCTCTGGAAGATGGCCTCCATCCTCTTGGCTGTGACTACCTTTGCAACATTCCCTGTCATGCCCCAAAGCACTACCTTTCGTCCACCCTCCTCTGTGAATGACATTTTCATAGTTTTGTAGTTGGTGGTGATAGGCCCCAATGTTCTGAGACACTGAACCCCTAGGATGATTTTGGTATCCAGAAGGTCCATGGCATAGACATCCTGTGTTAGCTCATGTCTACCCAAGGTAAGCTTCATGCCCAGAATGTATCCATCGTAGGGCATAGTTCCTCCACCTGCTACCTCCACCTTGATTCCTTCAAATTCTACTATGGGTATGTTCCTCCTTTTCAATAATGTGGAATCAATGAAGTTGTGTGAAGCTCCTCCATCAATCAAAATCGAAACCCTCTGTCCCTACAAGACCCCCCTCATTCGAAAGGTGTTATACTTTGGCACTCCACTGATAGATGACAAGCTAGCCATACTGTCATGTCCTATGATCTGCTCCTCTTATGTCTCAAAGGTATCTACCTCCATGTTCTGTATCTGGCCGATCTCCTCTTCCTCCTCATTTTCTGATGTGACCTCAATGTAATTCACTTGACCACAGCCCATGCATTTGTGTGCTGGGTTCCATGGTTCTTTGTAAGTGAAGCAAAGTTGCTTCCTTCTCAATTCCCTCCTAGTGTTTTCATCCACTCTGCCACAGCCCTTGTCAAGGCCCCTTGGGTCACGTCCTCTCGGATTCAATGAATGCCTTTGATCTCTTCCATCATTGTTAAGAGGTGGTCTGGGTATGAATTTAGTTTTAGCAACTGGATCCAAATCCCTCGTCTTCCAAATGGCCTCCTGTAGGTTGGTAGGCTTGAAGGCATTTACCCAACCCTTATGTGAAGAGCATCATGAGCCTGGTCGGGGACATATCTTGCACCATTACTTACAACCTTTGAAATTCATCAATATATGCCTCAGTCGTACCTATTTTCTTAAGTTGGGTGAGCTCCCGGAAATGTAGCTTGAGATCTCCTTGATCAAATCTATCAATGAGCCTCAGAGTGAATTTTGTATAGGACACAATCTGATTGTGTCCGAGTGTGGTGAGTCCATGATACCACCAGTCGTGAGCCTTTCCATCCAAGTACATAGTGGAAAACTTGATGGCCTCCATTTCCCTCATGCGGTTGAGTTGTAAGTAGGTATCCAACTTTTTCACCCAAGATTGTGCTGTCATCTTGGCCATACCATCAAAGTATGGAATATCTATCTTCCCTGCTCTTCGTTCAAACTCAAAACTACCACTGTGGTTCATCCTAGGTTGATTTCTAAGCATGAGTTGGCAATACTGATCTAGGGACATCTGTCTTTGGACCCTCATATCCAAACTGTAGTACTCCTTGGTACTCCTCACCAATTGTTCCACAAATTCTTCAACCTGTTCCTGTTGCCCTTGCTCATCTGTGAATGTGGGCGTGTATAGTCTAGGGTTAGCTCTGCTACTTGAATTTTTGCATAGCTATTCATCTATGAACATGGGCATGTATGGCCTAGGATTGACTTGGCTACCCATCTGACCCTGGGACATGCCTCCTCCCAGACTTCCTTCAGATCTGGGGGGTTTCTCTTGGTTATATCTAATCTCCTCATGGACTCCACTGGATCCACCAACCTCCTTATTCCCATATGTATCAGGATCCTTCCCTTGATGGGTCACTTGCATTAGAAGTTTGGTTATCCAGGATTGGTTCTTGTTCATCATCTGCAGGTTCTCGTCAACCTTATTCAAGGTTTCAAAAATTTCATCATGTCCCCTTCTGTTGGTTTCATGGTACTCACCTAAGTGGTGGACCAAGGTGCTTTATGTGCGATTTATGGTTTGTTGGAACTTGTCAAATTCAGCTACTAAGAAAGCCAATCCTTGAGGCTCATGGTTATCCCCTGACCCTTCCATTTCAACCTCTATTTCACTGTTGGGTTTCTTCGACCCATAAAGATTCCACTATACCTCTGCATGTGTCGATCCTTCCACAAGTTTGGAGGATCGAAGCTCTGATACCATTATAATGATCCCAAGCAAATTTTTTTGCTTGGAACCACTAACTACCACTGATTTTTCTGATGTGAAGGTGTCTATTAAATTTTTCCAATTATTTAAATGATGTTTATACCAAATTCATCCAATACATGCAAGATCACAATATAATCAAGATATAGAAAACACAAGCATAGATCTGACCTTTATTATAGAAGCATGAATCAGATACAATAGAAAGAGAAGATCTGGAATAATCCTCAGATGGCTCCAATAGATAACGAGTATGAGCTACTACAAAATTCTCCTACTGATACAAACTAGCCTCCTAAAGGATGAATAAGAAATGAAGATCACCACAAGAAAATATGAATGCCAATCTCTCTAGCTGAAGAATGCCACACTCCAATAGAACGTTGAAACCCTCAATAAATAGGCCCAACTGAAAGAAAACTCCAAACGAGTCCAAAATTAATTAGATGATAGATCAGGGTGATATGATCACCCTCTTGAAGTCTCAAGTTGAACATCTAAGGAAAACTCCTCCAAACTCTGAATCTTCTACTAAAGTTGTGCCCTCCTGGATGCCTGGAACCCTAGGTAATTCAAATCTAATGAGAAAGGCCTTCAAATGCCATGAAACTCCCTATGAATGTAGATCGGACTATGAAAACCTTGTAGGAGAAGTTTCAGACTCAGATTCCCAGTGAAACTCTCTAGATCTGAGATTTACTGAATCATAGGACGCCTCCTTAGCCTCCAAGACATCCCAATCTGAAGATAAATATTTGATTTTGATAACTCTCCAGAAAAACCCTCAAAATGATGGTTGTGCCCCTAAAAATAAAACCCAAGTGTCAGAATGGCTACAAGCTCTCCTGATAAGCTGGATCGAACCCTTCTCTTGGTAATGGTGTGCCCTTGATGGAAACACAAGAATAGTATGGCCCTGCTATCTTCTGAAGCGCTAGATGGAAATATGATGAGAGTAGAATGGTGTGGAGGAGTCTTTCATCCCCGAGACCAAGCTGTGCAACAAGGTGAGTGGATATTTCACCACTGAGTTGCTCACAAGGGTTTTTACAACAAAACCCCCAAACTGAATGCTCAAGAGAAATAACAAGCAATATACCAAATCCCGAATGAACAATAGGTGTGCCCCAGCCTCTTACTTATACTTTTCCTTCTAATTCTCTGTTGAGTTAGGTTAACTCCCAAGGTTAACTTCTATTCTTTTGTTGAGTTATCTTTTACTCCTTTTATCCTTTTTCTTTCTCAAATCAATTTAAAAATATAACTTTAGTCTAGCTGACCTTCTCCCTCAGTGTGAGACTATGACCTAGTGGGGGTGCCTAGGCCACTAAGTCTCCTCATCACCTCTCTATCTAGAGGTGGGGGACATTACACACTTCTTTGTATACTATGTTATCCCAAATCATCAGTGTATTGCAATTTCTACCATATAATGCCTCAAATGGGCTCATCTTCAAAGATGCCCAATACCCATTATTATAAGAAAACTCAACTAAGTGTAGATAATCTTCCCATTTTGATGTTTATCCATCGCATACATCCTTAACATATATTCATTCACCTGATTGACCCTCTCTGTTTTCCCATTTGAATTTGGATGATATGTTGTGCTAAAATTTAAACTTGTCCCAAATCCTTTAAATAATAATTTCCAAAAGTTTGGTGTGAACTTGGGGTCTCTATCATAAAAAATTGTCTTAGGAATTGTTGGGACAAGATTTCGGGAAACGTTTTGGGAACTATGAAAGAGTGTGCAAAGAAGAAGGAAAGATAGTTAGCACAATTTTGGGATCAATGAAAAAAATAAGGAAATCTGTTAGGCATTGTTGTCCATTGATAAAGTGAAAAAACATATTTTAAATGTATAAATATGTAAGGGATTTTGGGTAGAAAGTAACAAGTAAGAGGAGTGAAGTATGATATTAGTAGTGAATGAGAATAGCATGCGAGAATGTAATAAGAGCTAAGTACACATTGTATGCACGAATGTAAGAGTGAAGAAGAGATATAGAAGGAGAAGAGAATGACAAGGGAATAATGTATGAGTGCAATGCACATATTTTGTAAGGAATGACTCTGAATAATATAAGAAATCATCCATTGTGCACATAGCCCATCTTGGGCGAACCAAGTTAAATATTAGTGTATCTGTTTTATGATGTGTTTACAATTATGTTTATTATGCGCATATAATGTATGTTTGATTAATATGAATATGTTATTTGTTATGATGGTTCCACACACATGATATAAGGTATAATGAAAAAATGATGAGTGTAATAGTTATGATGAATGCCTCCCATCTCTTCATGACTATAGAAACTTGGTTCTTACAGTCCCCATAGATACCTAGGGTGATATTTCACTTGTTTGCAAGTGATTCTGAAAGGGCCGGTAAATTAGGGTTTTGTTGGTGAATTCATGTTGAACCCTGGGTCTTCCCACTGTGCACCAACAAATGGTTTCGTTGTTAGGGATGAGATATGAAATTGAGGGGAATGTTGAGGTTGAATGAGGAAGAGATTGGATTATGGTTATAGGTGAAGTAACGCAAGTTTTCCAGAGATCAAAATAAGAACCCACAGATCAACACATAGAACTGGTTACAGAGGTATGC
The DNA here is from genome assembly GCA_009831015.1 of Picea engelmannii. Taxonomy (NCBI): domain Eukaryota; kingdom Viridiplantae; phylum Streptophyta; class Pinopsida; order Pinales; family Pinaceae; genus Picea; species Picea engelmannii. The sequence goes on from ML796591.1 coordinate 121,464, forward strand.
ATTTACAGATTTACGTGAAATTTTCTTTGTTAAATTTCCAATAGTTTTGGATTAGTGGATAAAGAGATTAGATGAAAAGAATAGATTATTATACATTTTTGTTCTAAGGAATTGGAACCTTGAGTTAATTCATCAAGTTAATAATGTAAGTAATCATATCTCACGCGCAGTTGATTTTTTGTTGGATAGTGTATTGGGGGGTTATATTACAGAGTTTGAGATATAGATTGTACTCTGTCATATAGTGTTGTTGAGAGGGATTTATTTAAATATCCACATGGAAGATACTTGAAATCATTGTCTACTTAGATCAAGATGATATTATGTGATAAGGGGGTTATGAAGATGAAATATGATTTCCCTAGTAGCTATGTGCCTTCGTGCACATAAGGGGATTGGGGGCTGACCAGGGGATGGTATGAGTGTATGAAGAGAAGGATGCAAGAATAATATATGAGGAATGGATGGGAAGAGAATGTGAAGAGAAGAAGAATGTGTGACAGAAGAAGAGTTTGGAGTATTGCGCACTGGAAAAATATTTTGGTATAGTAGGAAGAGAACTATGGTTGATAGAGAAGAGAAACATAGTGAGGTTGAGGAAAGAGAAATCGTTTTAGTACTCCAGATCAAAGGAATACCAAGAATAGAAGAGGAAAAGGATTGTCATCTCAGTCTAGCAGAAGAATATCCATTACATCCCACTCAGGAAAAACTCTGTGCAGAACCTACGACCTCGTGTGCGTCTCCAAGGTATGAGGTAATATATGAAAAAATTTCAATTATAGTTATTGAAGAAAGATAGGATAACAATAAAGGTAGCCAGAGTATTGGAAGTAGTGCGACAACACAAAATCAATTAGTGTCATCGAAGAAGAATAATCAATACACAATGGTAGGGTTAGATCCCACTTTGAGAATGCTAGTATTCCAGAGAGAAGGTTAAGAATATATACAACATCACTTCTTTGTCTATGAAGAAATATGGACCGAGAAGACCATCCAGGATGAATATAAAAAGATTGTGCAGTTAGTGATGACATTCAAGGAATTTTCATTACTCTGGTATATGAAGTATCAGTCCTATGTACCTTCTTGACAAACTAGAATGTTGGAAGACATCAGGAAAGCCTTGTTAAAAGAGTTCCAAAAGTCAAAGCCTGAGTCATAGTGTATTAGAGAACTGAAAGAGATCAAGCAGTTGAAAAATTAAATAGTATGGGATTTTGATCAAAGATTCAAGATATTGATGGATAGGTTGACCTTCCAGATTCCATACAAGGAACATAGAGAATGGTTCATTGAAGGATTATTGCCACATATATGCTTCCATTTGACAAAACATAAGATTATGGCACAATCATAAGAAATATATATCACCGTGAATCTGGAAGCATCCCCTATACGAGAGAATGACGTAGGTATGGATTTCTAAAGGGAAGGAAAAATTTCTCAAAGATGTCTAGTGTGTTACATGCAGAATGGAAGGTCATCATAAGAATGAGTGCCCATATTATAAAGAGTATTTGGATATGGGAGCTTTGAATCCCTTGTCCATAGGAGGAGGGGTATGGTGTGATATATGAAGAAATATGGGTCATCATCCTACTACTTTTCCTTTGATGCAGAAGTATCATAGCACTACCATAAATGTATTTTTTTTATCTTTTGTAAGTTTTTTGGACATGAAGAAAAACATTGTCATTCACTTGATCTATTGAGAGAATGCACTGCCAATGCATACAAAGTTCAGGGGGAAGAAGGGTTGGAAGGAGGGGTACCACAATATAATACTCTGAGAAGTTATAATCAAGGAGGAAGAGGAGGATTCATAGGTCACAAAAGAGGAGGATTTGGAAAAGTAAGAGGTCTAATTATATTTTATAACTATAACCATCCTGGGCATTTGGCACGAGATTTCCCTAATCCTTGTACAATGTGCACTTACTATAGACAACTCAATCATGTGACAAAACACTGTTTGCATATAATCACAAAGTGGTAGGAGAAAATAAACCAGAATGTATAGATTATAGAAGCGGAAGCGAATGATGATCAACCTAAGGTAGCAATGGCTATGCACAGAGGAGAAAGAACAGGAGCTGATGTGACAAAATAATGGATTAGGACTAACTAGTGGGCCAGGAAAGTAGCAAAACCTCCCTCAGAGTTTGATCATCGGAAATAAGGAGGCACATATAAGAAATCAAGGAATGAACTTCTAGAAACATATTGGGTAGCATTGACTTTGAAACCTATGTATGAAAGGCCACCTATGTATGACATGCCTCCAGTCTATGACCATTTAGAAAGGAAAGTTGAGAAGGTAAGTAATCTGTAATGTTTCTTAAAGAGTTGTTTAGAACTAATGAAAGATGAAACTAAATTAAACGCATTATGTGGGATGATCAACTAATGTGTGCAAGATAAAGAAGAATTTTTTTCACAATGAGTAGTTAACCATGTACAATGCAAGAAAAGCACAAATATGGAATTTCGATTTAACACACAGATAGGAGACTATGATATGGATACTATTATCTTAGATATGGGATCTGATGTGAATTTCCTTCTAAAACCGACATTGGAGACGATGGGAAAATCAAATTTGATTTGGTCACCTATTCAATTGAGGTTAGAAAATAAGCATAAGATTGTTATGATTGGAAGACTGACATGGGTGAATGTTAACATTGATGGAGTGTGCAACACTGTAGATTTTTAAGTAATCGAGATAGTGGATGATAGTAAACCTTATCCGGTGTTACTTGGACTTGATTGGTATTTTGATAATTATACTATCAATTATTTTAAGAAGAGAAAAATGATCTTTGAAGTAGGTGACTTGAAATTTACTGTGCCATTGGACCCTACAGAAAGAACATGACATGTGTAACCGGCATGGGGGAAATATTTCCATAACCTTTACAATGTGAACGCATGGATGGATGATTATGTTAATCCTATGGATGATGGTGCACCCAGTTGGCGAAGTATTCTTTCCTGTCCACCAGATCTAAAAGAGGCCCTGGAACATTGGCAATAGAGATTACATGAAGTATCTACAAGGAGATGTTATTGTATTAACCACTCATTGTGTTGGATTGGCATTGACGTCTGTGATCCCACAAAATATGATGGACTAATAGATGTAGATTATTTTTCAAAATAATTTGAATTGTATATACCATACCAGCATAGATTGCTAGCTTTATATGTCATGTTAAAAGCCACCCCTGCAAGATGGTGGGATATGCACAAGGATAGAATAGATTATTAGAAGCATTGTAGAAGGATATTATAGGCTAGGTTTGGAACATAATATGATGTGAAGAAGTACACAGGGTTGAGTTTTCCTACATATCATCTTACACAGTTCACTACGACATGAGGCTAAGTACCTAAGAAACAATGGATGCACTTGTTTGTACACACTCTGGATACGATCCTGAGGAACTTGTATTTATAACTAGAGGTACAAAGAGGAGTAGTAGATTGGGAATACTTGACTCATAACTTCAAGTTAACTTTTAGTTTTGAATATGATGCCCCTTTGGTAGATGCATCTCTGTAGATTATCAAGAAAAATATATTTTCATAAGAAGACTCGATGAGACTAGTACCCTTATGCAGTGTGCTCATATCTTCTGCGGCGATTCAATAGGTTTTGCAATGCTATAATGTTGTTGGAGAAGACCAGGAGGATGAATATCCAAGAAATTTTCAAGTAATAGAAACCAAAAGAGAGCATGTAGTAGAAGGCCCCGAGATTGAATATACTATGTATGCAAATCTGTTGATAATGCACAAGGTGAACATTGGTACGAAGGATAATCACAATTTCACAAACATTAGAGACCACTGGAATGAAGAAACTATTGAGAATATTATTTATTTACTGTACGAATACCAAGATTGTTTTCCAACTACATTCTCATAAATGAAAGGGATTGATGGAGAACTATAGGAGATGAAGATCCCTTTGAACCAATATGTCAATCCAGTGAAGAAAATATCGTATCAATTGAACCCAATATATAAGAAGAAATTGAAAGTAGAGATAGATAGGATGTTGAAAGCTTGGGTTAGTGAACCTGTCATAAAGTCAGAGTGGATTAGTCCAATGGTGGTACATGATAAGAAGACAGGTGGAAACAAAATTTGCATGGATCTATGTAAATTGAATGATACATGCTTACATGATATGTTTCCTACCCCGTTTACAAATGAAGTTTTGGAGAATGTAGGAGGGAAAGAAGCTTATTCATTTACTGATGGGTTTTCTAGGTATCACCGGATTAAGATGGGGTAGGAGGATAGACACAAGATGACATTTGCGATAAAATGGGGATGTTATCCATATACATTCATGTTGTTTGGATTGAAAATGCACCAGCAATATTTTCCCGATCTTTTGTAGCTTTTGAAGAGTTTATTCATAAGTTCCTGGAAGTATACTTGGATGATTGGAGAGTGTCCAGTTTCTTGAAGGACCATATTGAAACTCTGTGCTTAATGTTATAAATATGTAGGCAGTTCCAGATTTCTTTGAACTTAAATAAGTGCATTTTATGCACACCGTTTGGTATCTTGTTGTCTCATGTAGTAAGTAAACAAGGAATTTTGGTTGATCTTATGAAGATTGTTTTTATTTTTTATTTTACACCACCTAATTCAGTGCAACAATGACAAGAAACATTGAGTCATACATGATACTATAGAAAGTTCATTAGGGTATACACACTTATGAGAGTCCTACTAGAAACATTTCTAAAGAAGGAGGTCAATTTTCAATGGAATGAGGAATGTCAGTAGAGTTTGGATACCTTGAAGAAGAAATTGGTCACAATGCTTATTTTAGTATTTCCAGATTGGAGGAGTGAATTCCATGTCCACATAGATGCATCATCAATAGTGTTAGCCATAGTTATATCCCATCCAATGGAAGAAGATTTGGATCATCCCATTACATTTTCCAACAGGAAGTTGTCGACTACTGAACATAATTACACTAATACAGAGTGTGAAGGACTGGAAATGGTGTATGGACTACAAAACTTTAACCATTATCTGTTGGGATCACATTTTAAGATGTACATGGATAATTCTACATTGATATACTTAGTCAATAAGTTAGTATTGGTAGGGGAAGATATGCAGATGGATGTTATCATTTCAGGAGTATAACTTTGAAGTGATTATGAAATCAAGAAAATTAAACTTAGGACCTGGTCATTTGTCGCACACATTAACAGGGGAGGATGCAAGAAATTTGGATGACATCCTATGAGACGTGCACTTGTTCATGGTGCAAATGGTCGATTATTATTTTGCAGATATTGTTCAGTTATTGAGCACATGAGTAGCCCCACCCGACTTCACAGTTGCGCAAAAGAATCAATTAGTAGTAAAGGCAATAGATTATTAGTTTATAGTAGGGAATATGTATAAGTCAGGCATAGATGGTATTATTTTGCAATGTGTATCAAAGCATGAGATGCATATGATACTATCAGAGGCATATGAAGGAGTTATGGGAGGCCACTATGGAGGGAAAGTGACGACTCCAAAAATTTTGCATGTAGGACTTTGGTGGCCCACCCTTCATAAGGATTATAAGGAGTTATGTCAGACCTCTAATGTTGGTTAGAGAGTTGGAAATCCATCCATAAGAAACGATATTTCTTTAGTACCGCAAGTTACGTTGAAATCTTTTGATAAATGAGAAATTGATTTCATTGGACCGATCAATCCACCAGAAAAAAGGTCAGGAGTAAGATATATAATTACTACTACAGATTACCTAAACCAATGGGTTGAATAAGAACCCATGAGAGATTGTAGCATTGAGACTATTGCATGGTTTCTATTTGAGAATGTTGTTACAAGGTTTGGATGTCCGATAATCCTTATGAGTGACTAGGGGACTCCTTTTTTGAATAAGATGATTGATGCTTTGACAAAGGAATTTTAGATTCATCACCATAAGAGAACACCTTAAAATCCTCACGAAAATGGAATAAGGAATCCTTCAACAAGATCCTAGAGAATGCATTGATGAAGACATGTAATGTAAATTGAGATGACTAGGATTTGAGGATTCATGTAGTGTTATGGGCGTATCGAACCACATGTAAGAATTTGAAAGGATAGATACCATTCAAATTAGTATATGGCTAAGAAGGAGTTACTCCCATGGAGTTCATTATGTCGAGTCTTTGTATTGCCACGCTAACAAAGATCACTTATTCCAGTGTAGTAGAGAAAAGACTGTCAGAGCTAGTGGAACTAAAGGAAGACCATTTTGTCGCAAGATTTCAATAGTAGGTATAGAAAGTGCATGAGAAAGCATGGAATGACATACATATTAAAAATAAGAAGTTCCAAACAAAATACCTGACTTTTCTCTATGATAGAAAATTTTTTCAACACCGTGGAAAGTTCCAAATACACTAGTTGGGACCATATGTGATAATATTTGTGACAGAGGAAGGTGTTGTTCAGTTGGATAAATTGAATGGAGAAACCATGGAAGGGCTCATCAACAGTAGTTGGATGAAAATATATAGGGACAATTGTGCTTCCATGCACTAACCTGACTATGGAATATGTGTACCATAGTATTTGTATTATATTGTATTATAGAGAAAAAGAAAAAGAAATAAAAGAGCTTGAGGGAGGCCACAATAAAAATTTGAAGAGATAAGAGAATTGAAGTTGTGAAATCAAGAATTATTCAAAGAGTCAAAGATGAATAAGAAAATGTCATGGAAAGGAAGAAGAATGGAATTGCACGCAAAAAGGTGAAGTGAAGAACTAGGATAAAGACCTATGCAGAGGATGGGAAAAGCATTAAATAGAAAACATAATGGAGAGAAGGCAGGAACACATAGTCATAAATGAAATGCAAGGATGAATATTTTGACAAACTGCAATATATAGACCATGATCCACTGGATAATCCAAATTTAATGTAGAATATGGGAGGAATTGAATGTGAATACAATCAAATGGGACTAAGTATCTTAGCGCAAAGAAGAAGATAACAAATAGAAACATGTTATAAAAGAAGAACAAGGGGTGATGAGTAAATATTGTTATTTTGTGAACATTTGAAGAGAACATGGAGCTAGAGAAGAGACAAATATTACAAAGGATAGAGCTGAGTGAATTGTAGACCGAATCAAAGTACAAAACGATATGGTGCCACCAAAGGTAGGAGAATATACATCAGGAATGAATAGGTCTCTCATGAAGCATAAAGAAGCACCCGTGTAGGAAGAAGTCCCAAGAGCGGAAGAAATAGATCTAAGCTTGGAAAATTTTCCGAGAGGATAAGTACTACCTAGAAATCCCACAGAAAAGAAAGTCAGCCTAAAGAAGGAGACGAAGTATGACCTAATTATACCATTGATTCCACCTAGGGTCATCATAGAGGGAGATATGATAGGCACAGTAGGTAGTCTGAAGCTTTTAGACCATGACCTTGAAGATCTAAATAAGTTTCCAGAGCTAGCACCACATAGTTACTTCCGCACATCATCTAGGAAAGACTCACTTGTAGTTGTAATAGAGTCATTGGAATGAGCAAGAAGCCTACAAAGAACATGAATACTAAACTTGTTAGAGATCCCACATTTTGGTAGAAGCGCATAGATCAACATCTGCGTCAAGTTATCGTTAAGTTGTGTCCACAAAGGTTTCCTATGGTTGGAAAAGGAAGTGTTGATTAACACACAACTGATTTCATTGATTACATTATTACCTTTAGCAGGGGAATATCCACTACCCTTGTTCATAGACAAGACACAGGAAAAATCTTTAGCAAAAAGAATGAAGGAAAAATATGGCACGTTCAGAGGAGTGTACAAATTATATGTCACAAGCATCAACAATGATAGCATAAGATTTATGACACAATTTTTGGGGTATAAGTTACTAAGAAAATGTCACAAGGATCAGTTGCTAGCAGGAGTTATAGCAGTAACAAAGAAGTGCACAGCAGGAGTGATGATGAAATGGTCAACATTTATGGTAAATTAGTTTTTAACCAACTACAGGGAGGAACAAGAGAAAGGATTGGAGTTCCATTATGTTTGGTTATTAATTTTAATTGCATTGACTACTTGGAAGGAGCCAAAAGAGATGCAATTCCTGGAAGGTATGTAGAAACCATTCTTGGTAGAAAGATATGTCTCTGTGGCATACCGTGCACAAGAAAAGATAATTGGGAAATAACATACCTTCTACATCTAGAGGAAGACTATATGACAATGCATCAAAGACATGCTACGCATTCAACCACAAATAGTGGAATCATACAAATATATTGCATGCTTCAAGGAAGGACTGCACCATATGTATGTTCAAGCAAAGAGAGATATAGATAACCAATGGCTACTAACTCACTATAGATTTATAGAACAAGACATTAGCCAGATTGTAAATGACTAGGAAGATGAGTGGAAAATACCAAAGACAAAAAAAATGCAGAAGGATACATAAAAAATAGATAAGGAGACACAAGAACTAGAGAAGGATCAAGAAGAAGAAGAACATGAACAAGGAGAACAAGGAAATGGTGAGAGTGACATATAGGAAACAAGAACACCCATTGGAGAAAAGAGAAAGGAACATCCCAAGCAGCATTTAGCACACAAACATAAGAAAAGAAAAGAATCAAAGGATGCAGTGATTCAATAATTAACGAAGGATGACTTAGAGAAATTTGATGATCCACTCAAAGAATTCATGGAAGAACAATTTCTACGAGCTTCTTGGAAATAGGAGGAGATGCATAGGATTATGCAGGAAAAGATATAGACACTACACAAAATTTTGGAATCAATAAGGTTAACGCTAGTTAGAATGGGAGAAGAAGAACAAACTGAGAGTACAACCAATATGAAAGAGTCAAAATGGACAACATAACAACAACCATCAACATCAATGAAGCACATAGTAATCAAGATATCAACAGGAGAAATATAGTTCCCAAAAATAGAGATTCAATAATGTTCACATCCATTAAGTCATATTGACTTAGTGTTATCATAGTTGCTAGTAAATGTTTTACACAACTTGCAGTCAAGTGTAACAGAGGAAATTAAGTTATACACATAGTCAACTACGATGGAGTTGACTAAAGTGAATGAGGACAATGAAACACTACATGATGAATATAGTAGACTAGTGCAAGAATGGGATGATGCAACATAGAGAAAATAAATATTGCATTAGGAAGTACAAGAAGTATATAGAAATATATCAGAAGCGTACATGGAAGCAAATACCCCATTGGAAGAGCAAGTGACAAATAATGAAGTTATTCAGGGATTCTATGTGAAGATTTTTGACTTGGAATCTCACACTACACCAAGTATGCCACCAAAAGAAAGAGAGCAAAGGGAAAAAACAACCATCACAACAATAGAGAGCATCAAGAGTTTGGATGAGGAATGGGCCAAGATGTATGAATAAATAACACAAGTATAGACTCAGTGGATGGATAATGCAAAGCTACAAACAATAGACTAGAGGTTACATACTACAGAAGAGAAGGCATAGAAAATCAAATACACAATGAGCACTCTGCCACCTGTAGAGAGAATGGTTTCCACAGTGAATAATACATAGTTACACCAAGAGATAAATGAAATTAGATATGAACAAAGGACTCTTGTGCAGAAGCTCGAGCCTCTACAAGAGGAAGTGCTCAAGGTGACAAAAGAACTTGCAACCAAACAATTCATGGTAAAAAAAGTAGTGAAAGATAGTGCAAACAATTTGAAGACCCATATTACCATGCATAAAACATAAGATATTTTGGTGCAATAAGTACAAGAAAAGAAGAATATCGCAATTGCAAAAGAAGATTTTGATAATCTCGTTGGGACATTGAAGGGAGTGCAAAATAATTCCTGAGTGGTTCAAGGCAAGCCACATGTGAGTGTTCGGGGCTTTTTGGGATAGGATTTCAGGACAAGTTTTGGGAACTATGTAGGAGCATGCCCAAAAGAAGGAAAGACAATTAGTGCACTTTTGGGATTAATGTGAAAAAGAAGGAAATCTGTTAGGCATTTTTGTCCATTGATAAAGGGTGAAGCCCTATTGTAAACTTATACATATGTAAGGGTTTTTGGGTACAAAGTAGCAAGTAATAGGAGTGAAGTATGAGCTAAGTAGTGAATGATAATAGCATGTGAGTGGGTAAGAAGAGTTAAGTACTCATTATATGTGTGAATGTAAGAGTGAAGAAGTGTTAAGGTCCTAACCCGCACATAGGTAGATTAATGTATTCGGATGTAATAAAGGTCAATATTAATAAGACCTTTCAATAAAATAGAATAAGGCGGATGTAAGAAGACCTAATAGAAGCTTCCGCTTCTAGAAGGATCT